>JANHGC010000001.1:394302-416547 GCA_027560395.1 Boaedon fuliginosus | reverse complement strand
ACTGTGGCAATTAAATATCCATCAGAATAGCAGCACAAAGGAAAAAATATATCTGTGTCTCGTTCTCTTGGCATACACTCTATATACCCTGTTTCCCTGAAAATACGACCTCCTCTGAAAGTAAGGCCTAGCTTGATTTTTACACGTGTGTCCAATATATGTGTGCCCCTAACTAATAGGTTAGGCAGTGGCTGACATCCCCCCAAAATAAGACCTGGCGCCTTTTTTGGTGGCAAAAAAAATATAAGACAGGGTCTTACTAATAACAACTGCCTATATACTCAAGACTTAATAGCTCTTAGGTCTTTGATTATGATTTGAACTGTTAAGTTTTTTACCAGTCCCAGACTGAATCAAATTGAAGATTGAATCTTAAATAATAATAATAATTAATAGGAAACTTAAAGGACAGATTTAACAACAAGGCATGCAACACTGAAATAAATTATCTTGATCAATGGGGAGGGTGGGGGAGACCAGACCCTACTGTTGACTTCCCTTCTCCCTGCATAAAAGATGAATTCATAGGCTCAGGAAAGGCAGCTCACATCTTTCCCCAGCAACAGGCAGGAGTTACCTTCCCTCCCACTATTTTAACACTTTTGATTGTCTTCTAGCCACAAACCCCCTGTGCTATATTAATTTACCTTGCACACAGACTTCCTGCTGAGAGCATAGCCTCCTGTCAAATAAGCAACCTGCAGGGAAAAAAACACAGAGATAGAAAGGAAAAGAAAGATAAAGAGATTTTCTCTAAAACATGGCTAGTTCACTTAGAATGAGATTATCTCAGATGACTACCATATCTTCAGTAAAGGATGAATTTGGTTAAGCAAGTATCAATTCTAAGCATTAAAATGAATAGTAAAATGTTTTTTGCCTTGTTATTGGCACCACTGGTAGCTTAGAGAATTTAATAATGCAGTTTTCTGCAATATTGTGATAGAAGTACATAGAAAAGCTAGAGTAATCCTAATTCCCTCCCCCTGCCCCCAATGCCTTCAAGAGTCCTCGTACCAGTCTATTATTTAATTTTTTGAAATACCCACCATGGCAGCTAATCTGCCCATCCTTGTGGCAGCCATGGTCTCTGAGTATCCACTTGTTTCCAAAATGTCAAAGGAGCTATTGGCCCTCCGCAAATAGGAACCCAAGATATACATTCTAAATAAGTTGAACTTAATTTAAAAAATTGAAAAAAAAAGGGGGTGCAAGAAATTCTTAAACCTGGAAAGTCCTGGCTTGCCCATCAATAGCAACATAGCACCACCAACCTCGGACAATCCCTAGGGAGGTTGTGATTGTATGAAAGCTATCAAAGGTTTCCCTAGCCTGACTTGAACCAGTGAAGATCCCAGAACATATATGAACTTAAACAGCATTCTTTTCAATTGTGGAAATGCCTCCACTGTAAAAACCTCTGAGCATTTCTCCAATGAGAAGAGTGAGTTTCAAGCTGTTCTGTCCGCTTTACATTGAAGTACCTGAATGACGTTCATTGAGGGATGGACAAAAAGATGCTTCTACAAAATCTCAACAATGATTCAGAAAAAGGATATAAATTCACACTTTAATCTCTATTGCAAACTAACTACCAAACACCACAGAAACTGACAGATGAAGCAAGCAGAAGAAATTGACTTGCACTCTCATTTTGTGGAAATATATTTTAATGGAGGAGTAATGAGACAAAATAAATAAATAAATGTCTACATATGCATAAAGATATAGGTTCCCCTTGCACATACGTGCTAGTCGTTCCCAACTCTAGGGGGCTGTGCTCATCTCCGTTTCAAAGCCAAAGAGCCATCGCTGTCTGAAGATGTCTCCGTGGGCATGTGGCCGGCATGACTAAATGCCGAAGACGCACGGAATGCATATGCATACTTCCATTTAATTTTTTTTATATCCGTTTGATTTCTTATCCGTACTGCACAAAGGCGATGCATCTATCAACCCACACAGAGTTGAGACACATCTAGTTAGTCATGTATATTATTAGTATAACAAACTGACTTAGAAAAAAAAGAGAAACCATTGCTCATATGTATAAACTTCTTTTGAGATTTAAAATAGAAGAACAAGTTAAAGAGTAAATGGGTTAAGAATGTTGGTTATAACATACAGATGGATCAATGGGAAATAATGTGGTTAAAAAGGCTGAATTTCACATTGTATTAAAATTTAAGAGATTAATGTCTATGAAAAGATGTTCCACTGGTATATGATTCCAGAGAAATTATCTAAATCTTAGATTCTAAGATGTATAAAGAATGTATAATTCCAATCATTGTTGTAAATATGGAAAGCATGAAGGGATATTTTACCAGTCATGGCAGACTTGTGAAAGACTGAAAAAAATATTGGCTACTGGAGTAGAATTCACATCTTAATGCAGAAGATTCTCAAAGTGATTGGTTCTTCTGGTTTAATGAAAAAGACTTGGGGAAAAAATTGGAACTTTGATGTTATATATCCGTGATGGCAAACCTATGGCATGCCAGAAGTGGCATGCAGAGTCATCTCTCTGGGCACGCCAGCTGTCACCCGTTGCTCTTCCAGGTTCTGGCGTGCCAGCTGGTCTTCTCGCGCATGGGAGCGCCGGAAACCAGAAGAGTAGCTCCTCAGAGTGCATGTGGGTGCTGGGAAGCTGACCTTCTGGTTTCTGGTATGTGCATGCGCACTGGGCAGCTAGTCTTTGTGCATGCATGCTGAAAGACCAGGTGGCCGGGTGAACATGTGTGTCAGGGAGCTGTTCTTCTGATTTTTGGCACTCCCCCGTGTGCACACACGCTCCTATTTTGGCAAGATTACTTGACGCACAAAAATGGAATAACATTTTGATTCCTACAATGGATGAATGGTTGCAAAAGTTGATGGAGTTAGCAGAGATGGCCAAATTGACTGCTTTGATCAAAGGAAAAAATACAATTACTTTTGGGCTTTGTGCTTGAGGTGGAAAAAAATAAACTTTGATTTTTGGTTTTACCAATTAATAGGTTATAACAATGGTTTATAATATTATGTAAAAATAAAATGTTGTGGTTTGATGTTATTATCTTATTCTAATGCACCAACGGGAGTCACATATCAACTCCTTTTTTCCTCTTGACCCATACTTTTTCCTTTCCTTTTTCCTCCCCTATTTTCCTACTATTTTCTTTGGTATTTTTTTTAAATTATATATTATAAACCAATAAATAAATAAATACATACGATGAGGCAAAGAATTAAAAAAAGTAAACTTACTGATGAAACCAGATTTTTTTTATTAGGACTAAAGGGCAGCCAATTATAAAAGATGCATGAAAGTTGATTTTATACATGGTAACTGCAGAGAGGCTACCGTATGTGTAAAGGTGGAAAAATACAATAATATAATAATAACCCACTATGGAGGATTGGACTGTGAAGATGACAAAATAACCAGAAATGGCAAATGTGTCCTGTTTGATCAGAGATGAAACAATAAACTCTTAAAATACTGGAAATCCTTTTTTTGCTTAAAGCAGAAAAAATGATTTGGAAAAAAAATGATGATTTCTGAATTTGGTGATTGAAAAGGGTTGAATATAAGAAGAAGTGAACTATATGATATAATCTTGATGGAGAGGAGTGACAATCAGTATATCTGTGGGAGGGAAGACCAGAAGTTGCTTCTATAAATATTTCTTTTCATTTTCTTCTCTCATCTACTGCACTTTTTTTTGTAATTTCATTCCTATTTTTTCTTTATCTTCTATTTAAAAAAAATCTAAAAAAATAAACAGCAAATATTTGCTTAATTATTAACTTAAGGAATATATTATCAGTTCAAATATTCCTTTTTTTTTTTTGTTACTGAAAACAGCCACTTCCAACCCTTAAAAAAACTCCTTAACCAAGAGTGCAGAGAAAGAAATCTCACACAAAGAAATGTTGGCATGGAAGCATCTGAAGTAGTGCATTAAAAATGATAGAAACTTAGAAACTAAGGTTTTGAGTTTTAAGTAATTTTAAAGGAATGAACCAGCACAGTATCCATCTATAGTTCCTAATAAAGTATTGAATTACAAGATGAGTCACCAAATACTTGGCAATCAGAAACCAAAAACAACTTTGCTTTCAAGCTAAAGAAGATACTGCATCCAGTTTTGGTCACCACAATATTAAAAAAATATATCTTGAGAATCTAGAAAGAGTGTAGATAAAAGCAAGAAAGATGATTAGGGGATCAGAGACTAAAACATATGAAGAATGGCTGCAGGAACTGGGTATTTCAAGTCTAATGAAGGGAGGACTAGTGGGTGACATGATAGCAGTCTACCAAGGGGCTGTCACAAAGGGGCTTTTAAGGGGCTGTCACAAAGAAGAGAGGGTCAACCTATTCTCCAAAGCACCTGAAGGCAGGACAAGAAGTAACAGATAGAAACTTATCAAGGAGATATCCAACTAGAACTACAGAGAAATTTCCTGACACTGAGAACGATTAATCAGTGGAATAGCTTGTCTTGAGAAATTGTGGATGCTCCATCACTAGAGGCTTTTAAGAAGAGTTTGTACAGCCATTTTCCTGAAATGGTGTAGGGTAGCCTGCTTCAGCAGAGGGTTGGATTAGAAGACTTCCAAAGTTTCTTTCAACTCTGTTATTCTGTTATACCATTTCTAGTCTATCATAAAAGAAGCTTTCCATTGGGAGTTATCATATAAACTTGGGGAAAAGATGCATCTATTGCATGGGAGAGATGCCGAGATTTCTGCCTCTGCTAAAATATCCTTAAAATACATTGGATTAAAATACCCAAAAGCTTCAACCAGTGTTGTCAATACCTAATAATTACTAAAGCTGAAGCCTAAAAGATCTGGGTGGCACCACCAATGATGATAAAGGATGGGGAGAAAGAAGCAAACTCTCCTGGAAACTTTGTCAGGAAGACAGATCTTCCTGTTAATTACTTGGTTCATGAAGGTGACAGAACACTAAATATGGATCCCTGTATATTTATTACTGAGAAGCTCTTCTTAGGTTCAATCTTTGCAGCTTAGACAAGTTGCTTCCACAATAGAAGACTTCCACATTGCAGAATAAAGATTACCACTCAATTGTTAACAGAGCCTCTGATCAAAAGGTGGTAAATTCTTTATCTTTCTTCCTCCCTGCCCATAAGAATCCACAATAACTGAGTAGTCATCCTAGTCTCTCCTGCAAATGTCTTCTAATTTGTAGCTTCCCCTGATTTCTCTCTCTCCCCCTTTAAAAGGAATAATTGATTCTCGTTTGAGTGATATGGACATTCTGGGTTGTCCTTAGTTGGTTCTTATTCCCTTCAGGGACAAGAGGAGGAGATTATAATTACTGGTTTCCTCTCTGCAGTCAAAACATTTCTGTACCTTGTGGGATCCCTGCAGGATCCCTGTTTGCAATCTCATAAATATAATACAAATAATTTGTAGAAATTGTTCAGGTTTATGTAAGAATAGCCAAAAATGTTAGATTCCCTGCTTGCAGGAAACAGGAACAAATTAATTAAAAGCAATTAAGGGATATCACAGCAACACTCACTAAAACCAAACATGAATTATTTATGATCTTTGTTTTTTTTTAAGGGGAATGAGTAGAAGTTGGTGTTCTTAAAACAAATAAACATTTGCATAATAGGGGGGAAAAACCCTAAGAATGAAAATGCCCTGAATGCAACATTTTGGCATTGATGTTGTACTTCCTTTTAACACGGAGCAGGGGATAAGAACTTATTCTAAGCTTAATTAACCATGCAGTTAAACAAAGCCAGTCACAAGACGACTGCCAGGAGCTAACCATAGTGCTGAAATGCACCACAGCCACTCTCTAAAAATTGGAGCTGGCAAAAGATGCTCAGTTACAAGGAAAGAGTAGTTCCTCCATTCCTAATGATCCAAGAATGATTTGGCGGTTAGTAAACCTAAGGTAACACGGACATCTTAGCTGGGCCCTTCTTTCAAAACAAAAAGAAGAAAATGATAAGGAAGTGTCCACATGTCAAAATATCTCTGCAAATTTTCTTGCAAACGGCCCCCCAGATGAGATGCATCAAGCCCAGAATTGAATACTTTTCAAAGGGATGGAGATACTTTTTTGTGAAGGTAAAGCCAAATGTAGGGAGCGCTGCAGGGTTGGCTGCTGTGACCTCTTCCTATCCTAACCTGGCAGTTTCCTATTCCTCTCCCTAAAGGGGCAACACACTTTTCTCTCTATAAAATGTAATGTATGTGAACAGTGACCATGAGAGAAAAGTGGAAGAACACAGAGAAACACAGGGAAAATTCATTTAAGAGTAGATGGATATTTCATAGAACAAATATTTGCCAAGTGTGCTGTGATGTCTTTTAAATATATTATAAAGTGTAAAGAATTATATCCATCTGTCCATCTTCCATTTACATAGGCACATTATCTTCAGACTTTATTGCACTTAGAAAGGGAAAGCATGCAATATAACTGACCTACATATTTACTATCTAAATTGTGGACTACTCCCATGAAGGTTTCTGTGTATGACACTTGGTCTGGGGAAGACTGCTACATATGCATCGGTCGTCCATCGAAGATGTTCTCAAATACTACTATGCTATAATCAAAAATGAACAGCTGTAACCATTTAGCCTAGATTGGACATTTACGGTAATTCTTGCCCACGTTTATTTACTCTTTGTGATTCAAAAGACATAATTGCTCCAAAGATGTATTCCTTAGAAAGCTTTTTTCATATTTTACTCCTTATATTCCCATCACTGTTGAAAACCTTGTTAATTCTAAAGGTACCTAGAGATGGGGAATTTTTTTTTTTTAAAAAGGTACAATCAATTACTGCTTGTGGTTTTGTTCTGTTGCTGCTTTTGTTCTGTTCTATCTAGCTGTTGCATGCAATCTTTTTTCTTTTAATTCATTTCCTTTTTTTATTAATATACTTATGCCTTTTAAATGTTTGCCTTCTTTTTACTAAAGAACAAAAAGCCTTTCAAACGTGTACATTGACACGGTCAATGTACAAAACAGAATTCACTTCAACTGCAATACACAAAATAATGAACCAAAAACCCCAAATTAATCAAGGATAACAACTAAAAGAGAAAATTGTTTCAACTATCAAAAAAGCAACTTCTTGGAAATTCCAGCAAAATCATGGGAACAATATGTATAATCTTCTACTGAATGCATGGAAAAATGTACTAAAACATATTTATAGCACCAGGGTAGAATTGTAGTTGTAAGAGAGGTTTTTCCTTGCTTTATCAATTGAATTAAATAAAAAAGATGAGGGACAAGAACCAGGGTCCAGGAACCAAATTAAAGTTTATAACTACAAACAAACATATTCAGGTTCATGTATTCTCTCTCTACAGAGGGCAGGAATAAAACCAGTTAAGTGCAAACTTTAGAAGCATATTTCAGCTAAAAAACCAGAGTAACACTAAACGATACAGAACATTGGGACATCTCATCTTAAAAGTTGGTAAAGAATTCTGCCTTGCTGCAGGAATGTCATAATGGGTCAGTTTCCTTTCTATTTGGGATGGGGTAGTCGCAATAATTCTTGCACTGAATGGGATATTTAAGGCGTTTTCCCACATGGATAGATCCTCCTTTCTCAACTGATATGAATGGGGAAGGAGTCCAGACTGCTCCAAGCGCCTTGCTCTTATAAGACTTCAAAATATCTATTTCTGAGATTTAGAGACAACCTTAGTCCAAAATGATTCTAAGCAGCTTCCACCAAATAAGAATAAATAAAACAATTTAAAAATAGCAAAAAAAGTAATAAGTTCCTCTAAGAAGCATTACCTTCTCAATGCTCTACAAATCTGACCCCAAATTCAGAAAAATATAGCTTTTCCCTAAAGGTCTTTCATTATGCCTCAGCGGTGAGGAACTATGGCCCTTTTTTATTTTATTTTATTTATTTTATTAGATTTATATCCCGCCTCTCTTCCCCCATCAGGGGAACTTTTATTTCCTGGACTTTAACTCCCATGCTCTCTGAGGAATTCTGGGAGTTGAAGTCCACAAGTCATAGAAGGGCCATAGTTCTCCACCTCTATTATACATCATTTGTACCACTGAACTCAGCTTTGCCAAGCTTAGCCTACAGAAAGATCAAGCAACGTCTAAACAGCCAGCTACAACTAAGAAACTCCCATTCCACCCATTTTTTTCCTAGTATTCCAAGTGCCGTTCTTCACATTGCAAACATTAAGAGGGAACAATCCAAATAAAGGATATATCTTGGCTTATAAAGGATAATCTCGGAAAAAGGCTAGCGATATACATTCATCTAAAATACTGGACACATTTAGTTAATGTAATTATTTTCCCAGTACAATTTAAATATCCAACTTATAAGACGGTAAATAAAAAGAAGTTTTCCTATACTAAAAAGCAGCCTGACGGTAACACGGGTTCATTAAGGATGACTTTCTAATGTGCTGCCCTCACTGTTGCTCCACCCCAGCTATTGTGTTGCTACGCAATGCAGGCCTTTGCTGCCTGAATCCCCATCCAGAAATATAATTGTGAATTCATGTTATGTAATTATATCAATTTATTCATACTGATGTCTTCCAAGCAGGTTCTGACAATAGTATCTTCCTCTCTCCACGGCGGTGGTTTTTTTTTTCTTTTAAGAAAACTTACCTTTTCCTTTTAAAGCTTCTGCTGTTTTTAAGTCTTTGACCCACCTTTCGTGTATTATTTTAGATTATTGATGGATGTTTTGAAGAAAGGTGTAAAGATCACCATTTCCACTGTGAATTCAAGGCTAATGCAGGCATGGTTTCTGGTGATTGCTGTTTTCTTTTCTTTTCTTTTTTAAATAAGAAGCAGTTTTAAACACAATTATAGATTTACCTCTTTCTCTAAAGTTACATACTGTACTGAAAAACTGCTAAATATGCTCCAAAATATTCTAATCTTGGTTTCCTAAATATTCCCTCTTTCACTTCCACATCACATAGATAACTTCAGACAATGAATATGGAAGTTTTATATTTATTTTTTTATAAAAGGACTATTTTGTTTAGCCTTGCTTTAGCAGTTACTTTAGTAAGACACTTTGCAAAAGCGTGGCTTACCAGGCAGGGGAGAAACAATTAAAAGAATAAACCATCGTCCCACAGGTGCTGCCTCAGACTGGGAATGTAAGCTATTCCCATTTCTATTAAAAGCTATCTCAAAGGGAAATTGAAAACTATAGGCAATGTGATTTCATTCAGGTTTTCTTTCACCCCTAAGCATTTCTATCCTTTCTTATCAAGAGAAATCAGAATATCTATGAGTCATACATTCAACTGTGTCAGCGGTTTGATATTCCAATGTTTCAAAATCACATAGCCCATATTAGCTGTCAAGACTGGAGAAAAATCTAACGGATAATTGAATCTATCAGGATGAAACCAGAATCTCGTCAGATTCCCCTTGTATAAAAGCAGCCCCCCATCCTTGGTTGTGAAGGCCAATTTACTGTTCCTCTAGGAAGCTGTAGCTCATGGAAGCAGGCACTTTAGGTATAGAGCCCCAAGCACGTAAATATAACTTGGGACTTTTAACCCTGTGAATTTATTATTCCATAAAAATACCGAAGAAGGTAAACTAGAGAATGCCAGGGAATAAAAATAGTAGATCTTTTATCTTCAGCCACCTCCATATGGAATATCGCTGCGATCTACTCTGAGTCAGAGTGGGCTAACATAACATACGTTGCACCTCCTCTGACGTCTTTTATCAGCATGACTCAGAGGTCTCCAGAGAAGTAGTATTCTGCAACCAACCAGAGCAGCATCTGTGGCCATGTCAACTCACCTATGAGCCAAATTCTAGCAACACATTCAGCAAAACCAGGAAATCAGGATGCACCGGACAAAGGGTCAGATATAGCAATGGCTACCACTTGCAGCTTAATGCAAAGGACCAGAAAACATTAGGCAATAGGGGAGTATTTTCAAATGTTAAAATGATATGATGGAAGCTATGAATCCATCTGCCCCTCCAGGAAAATTAATTTGGTTAACCTGAACAAGAATTTAGCTGATTTAAAAAAAAATGTTTTACAGGCTTATCAAATTGACTAGTAGCTCAAGACATATCATACAGAAAGTGAATATTGAGAAAGCAGTAACAAAACAGTAAAACAACAGAAAACCTTAAATCACATTCACCCAGCAGGTTCACAAATTGTTCTTGCCCAGTCCTGCTGGAAGAGCCAGGTTTTTGAAGGGACAGCAGAGCTGGAGCCATATGGTCTTGACAGTGGGGGATGCTGTTCCAAAAATCAGTCATGGTGATAGAGAAGTGCCTACAGGATCCTGTAAAATGACCGCTAATTGATGGGAGCTGGAGCATGCCAACCCTATCAGATCTTATGGGATGGACAGAGACAATGGAGATATGCAGTCCCACAAATACCAAATCCCTCTGCCACAAAAGGCTGCATAGTTGACCGTTAGCACCCTGAAATGTTCTTGGAAGCCAACTGACAACCAGTGGAAGTCATGAGCTTCAAGGCATATCCATAACTGCACTGCCACATTCTGCACCACCTACAACTTTCAAGTGGTGTTGAAATGTAATCCCAGAGAGTGCATTGCAGTAATCCAAAAGAGAGATGATTAAGGCCTGGGTGATAAAATGGGCCTCTAAATTCAAGAGTGGGTACAATTGGTGTACAAAATCTATATATATAAAATCAGATGTGTGTGTGGTATGTGTGTGTGTGTTTCAACATAACTCTGGAAAGCCTTGAGCATTTTTAGCCAAACTTGGTACACAGATTACTTCCTCTTTGGAAATAAATATTGTGGGGGTAAGACACCCCTAAGACTCCTTGCAGGGGGGGGGGTGCCTTAACAATCCTGTGTGTGTATGTGTTCCAGCAAAATTCTGGAGCGTCTTAAGCAATTTCAACCAAATTTGGCATACAGGTGACCTATCCTCTGTAAACAAATACTGTGGGGGTAAGACATCACTAACACCTCTCGTGGGGGGGTGCCTTAAAAATAGTGGAGTTGCCATGGTAATGGCTTCACAGTACTCCCCAAGGGGGCTCCCTCTGACTTGCGACACTGCACGAGAGAGCAGTGTGAGGCGTGACTAAAGAGTAAGAGACCTACAGCTACTACATCTGGAGCTTCACAGACAGTACAACAGCATGAGGCCCTACTACAGGATTTTCCTAAGACAGGATTGGGATAAATAAATACCTGGGCAACACCAGGTTATTTGCTAGTGGATTTATATGAATGTCCTCCTTCCTGTGGGTGACAACTAGTATTTGAGTGGGAGCAAGAATCTCTCTCTCTCTGACCAAGTAAGAGATTTTCTAATGTTGGGTGGTTCCACATGCTTAATTTAAGGAAGGAAACCTCTCTCCAGGTTTGATAAAATAGCAGGAGTTATATCACAAAAGAGCTTTGTTCCAATTAACCCCCATTATTTTCATCTGCCAATTGATCAGGGTGTTTTCAGTCATGAAAAAAGGCAAAAAGACAATGATGTTCCAGTACTATAATGAGAGTATAAATATTGTACTTCTATCAAAACAGGCTCCAAGTTTCATGTAGCATCAGTCCTGTATTTTTCGTCTTTCTCCAAATTTCCTGTTTATTCACTAATTTCAATCGTGCCATAATTTTTCTCTTGGGATTCCAAGTGCCTGAAGCAAAACTAAAAATTCAAAACAAACGGGAACTGGTGTATACTATTTTTGGTATCTCCAAATTCCCACAGGGAATAACCATGAACCATATTAATAACATACAAAAGCTTTTCACCAATCAAGACTGTGCTTTGTGGATCCTGTTTATACTTTTAAAAATGAAGCTGTATACTGCCATTTTTAAAAAATTAACATTTTGAATTAATTTGGTCAGCCTGACTAGGTAGTTGGACCATATTATGAGGAAGGAAGGAAGGAAGGAAGGAAGGAAGGAAGGAAGGAAGGAAGGAAGGAAGGAAGGAAGGAAGGAGCTATTAGAAAAAGGTTCCCTAAAAAACTGATAACTAAAATTAATGATGGAAAGAAGTCCAAATTTCTCAAGAGTCAAAAAAGTAACCATGGAATAACTGGACCCAGCTCATTTGGGAGGAACATCCTCTTCCTTATCAAAATCAATATAGGATCTCGTAACAGGGCTTGGGTTTCCTCTCTCCAAATTCTGATATGTACTGGCACTGGGAGAACTCAGGGCTAGAGGAAAAAGCCTCATCTATTCAAAGGTGATAACTGGTACAGTGCAAGAACTCCTGTTTACTGTATCCTCCATTTCTCTTAAGACTGCTTGGAGTCTTTTAAATCACTAATGAAAATATTTATACGCAGCAGGGTTTCAAGGCTCCAAAAGCCATGGATTGCTGATTAGAGGACTTCATCTTGAGCCCTAGCCTTCCATGTTTGCAAGGTAAGAGTAGCAAAAGGTCTTCAGGAACCCTTCACCGGATCTCCTCTATTTAAGAGATTTTCCTAAAACCGTATGTGCTTAAAAAGCAGGAAGAATTTCCTGTTTTAAATCTAGACTTTTTGCAGAGACACAATCCACTGAAATGTAATGGAAATCAAACCAAGGGAAAGCATCAATGTAGCAACACGTAATATTACAGTCAACCTGCTGTTGATATGTATATTATTAATGCTCATATTCCTTAATGGCAATAACATTTTATGCAACCACCATGTCGAAATGTAAACACAATAGCATGTGTATGAATATGTAGGTGCAGCATTTTGCACATTGCAGCCAATGGACTGGGAAAAAATATGGCTTTTAATCAAAATGTTAAAGGCCGTGATAGTATTTACCAATGTTTCATTAAAGCACCAAGGAAAAACACTTATTCAAGAATTAATTCTCATAGAGAAGAGGGAAAGCAACTTTTCCATTTTTGGAATCTCAAATGATTTTTAAATAATGACCTGTATTATTTCATCTCCCCATTAACTGTGAGTGTTGTAGCTCATACTATACCACGATATCATTAGAGCCGTTCAAAAAATAACGGTACTTCTTGGTCCTCTTTTCCACCTGAATGTCATCACCAGTTAATGTAATCTGACGAAATATTAACTTACTATTCAGGTTTGGGTTACTCATTTAAACATGCTGAAGTTCAGTGTCTCTCTTACATAGGTACCAAGTGTGATACTCTATTATTGTTTATCTAGTAGTTATATAGAAATCACAGCAATTAACTACTTAATAAGCTATTTGCAATTATAATTTTTGCCTATGTCAGTCTGGGTAGAATACAGTTGTCAGATGTAACTGGCTGGTTATTAAAGAATAATAATGCCACAAAAAATTAACATCAAGGTTTTGTCAATGAGAAAATTTGCCATTCCAGAAAATGTACTCAGTAAGAGACCTGGCCTAAGGACAGTAAAAGGATGTTTACTTTCTTTGGGAGAGTATGAAATAATATTTAGAAAAGTAAAAGGTTTCTCAGCTATCTTAAGTTAGAATAATATGAATGTTGACCATAAATCTTTCAATAGGAATAAAAGGTATGACTCTGCCACATGTATGCTGTTCTTCCATTCACAACATCTACCTTTTTTTTTGGCTCAGTAAAGGTATGCAGAATAAGACTGTGATCAACCATGAAGGTTCATTACCAGTATTACTACTTTTATCGTTAGCAGCATTATTATACTGCACCCATCGGGCAAGGACATCAACCAATCGGCCAAAAGCAAAGAAATAATAATGCCCGCTTATTATTCCTGTCATCATTCTCCAATCCAGGCATTGCCTGCTTTATCAACATCAAAAAGAAGATCATTATTTCTGCAAGAGAGAGTTTGGATGGAGGCATAGTTCAGTTTCTCTGCAGAAAATATAGCCATTCACAATCGCCCACCCTGCTGTGTTATATCCAAGCTGATGGTTACACTTCTGGATTTATGGAAGAGAAGAGACCAAATGGGACACCAATCTTCCCACAAGATCTAGTCAATATTTATATTAATGAAGAATTTCAGCTTTTGTATATTTTACTTTTAGAAGCCTTGCTCCTTTTGTTTCTCTTATGTCAGCAAACACTTCTGTAAGACTCCATTGGAATCTGTTTCATAAGATGCTGTGGAAAGAAAAGTATTTGCTTTTCAACATTTTTCTCCATCAGTACAACATTTCCAATATAGCGTTCCTCAAAAAGGAATGTACTTAGCATCAAAGTAGGACTTTAGGGTTAAGTATATCTGACTTAGTACATCTTTCTTGAATGTTGATGTGGTAGCTTGGGCCCATCTGCTAACATTTTCTTCCTTGGTAGACAAAACCTCGCCCTCTTGCTAATTCTAAAACTGGATTCATGATCAAAAAGGGTTTTTTTTGGAAGGAGGGTTTCTCTGTAGTCTGTACCAGTTTGACACTGAACCATGGCTCATCCATGCCTCTTCAATCACAGTCCCGGTAGTTCCAAGGCAAGGGCAGGGCAACTTGGTCTTTTCAAATATTTTGGACTACAGCTCCCACAATCCTCCCCATTGTCTACACAGGCTGGAGCTCATCACAGCTGGTATTGCAAAATCCCTTGGAGTGACCCAAACTGAACAATCCTGAGCCAAAGAGCATGGATCTGCCTGCAACCACTTCATGCAAGGGTTCTGCAGGGTATCTGCAAGGTTGCAAAGATGAACAATCAGACATGGTAAAAAGTACCAATGTCAAAATCCTTCTGTGTTTCATAGGCACTCTGGGCATAAGTGAGGAAGGAAGGGAGAGATGCAGAACTAATTCCAAACAGGAATCCCCTCTCAACAACAATTGAGCGATCTTCAGCAGCAGCCGGAGAGAAAGGGAGGGAGGCGGAAGCCGGGACAGCTGATATTTGCAACAGGCAGCTGGGCCAGGATGGAAAAGTGGAGGGGGATGAAGAGACCATCGAGAATGACGTCAGTGAATTGACTGAGCAGGAAAACACGGCGTATTTTTTTTTTTGGGGGGGGGGGAGCTCGAAGGGATCCGCTCAGTAAATGAATACGGAAAGCTGCGTGTGGAGGGGGCCGTGGGAGACACGCAGCTAGCCAAACCTGACAACGCCGTGACGCGAAAATGACAAGCAGCCACGCAAAATGGTGACAATATTCCTTTTTGGAGGGAGGGGGCCCGAATCCGCACTTGGGAAAACTCGCCCAAAAAGCGGAGGGAGGGGGAGAAGAGATACTTGCCTATGCAACAGCAAAACAAAAAAAAAAAGGGGGGGGAGATGTAAGAAAGGAAAGGGGGGGAAGGGAGGGAAGGAAGGAAGCTGCGCGGTGCTAACTCGCCTAGCGGGGAAAAAAACCCACCCCAATATTTTCAGGGGCAAAACAAGATGGAAAAAAAAGGGGTGGGGAGATAGCGTGGGATTCAGCCCACCGGGACCGGAGAAGTGGTTCGGTTCCGTTTTCAAGGAGCTGGTGCCGGATCTTCTGACGGATGCTTTTTTTTTTTAATTTAATTTTTTATTTAATGGAAGGTGCCCGTTTGCCGCCGTTTCCAGGAAAAGCAAGCAGCCTGCAGAAAAGGGGAGAGGTGGAAACCTTCCCCGCCCTTCTGCCCAGTGAACCCCTTTTCTCCCAAATCCCCACCATCTTTGGCGCTCAAAGGCACCCTTTCATCCCACCCAGCAAAAAAGAAAAAAAGGGAAAAAAGGGAAAAAAAAGAAAAAAAAACCCGCTTCCCTATCCACCCGCTCCCAGGAGGACCCCCCCCCACACACACACACCCCTACCAAGTTTATTCCGGGGACACAGATAGAGAAAGGGGGAGGAGGCGAGGGAGAAATCACCTCTGTCCGGCGTGGAACAGAGAAGGGCGTGCAACTCCATCCAACCATATGGAAGCAAAGGAGCTATGGCTGGTCACTAGGAAGGGCAAAAAGCGGAGACGCTGACCAGGCGCCTGTAAAGAGCCCGGGGCCCCTCAAAATTCACCCTACCAATTCCAGCTCCGCGCATCCCAACCAAGTCTACCCGGTCCCCTTTTTGGCATCCTCTTCCCGTCTCCCTCCCGGCATCAGCCCTTTTCCACCTCGCCTCCCCGTCCTCGGTTCTCACCGTGCAGCACTTGCAACGGGCGGTCTCCAGCAGCGCCGGCCGCCAAGAACGGAGGCGGCAACAGCAGCAGCAGCAGCAGCGAAAGGCAGAAACCGTCCAGTGCCCGAAGCAGACTCCGCCACCGCCCCATGCCGGTCGCTGCCCCAGCTCACAGCCCGGGCAGCCGCCACTTCCACGGCCGCTGCACCATCCCTAATCAGCGCCCCCTCCAGACCGACCCTGGCACGGCGCCGCCCCGCAAGCCAACCAATCTCCACAGCCATGCAAAATGGATTCTCGGCCCCGTCAGCCTATCGCAGCCCAGGGAAAGGACACGCCTGAATTCGAAACGCCGGGCTTGACTATCCCTGGCCACGCCCGACTTTTAGGGTTACGCCTCCGTATTAAATTAAATAAATAAATAAAAAATAAAGCCTCACCTCTCCCACCTGCTATTATACCTGGTGCGCTCCCAAGTCCCGGCAATGCCTCCTGTAATCAATGGCATTAACATTCCAAGTTGACGCCCTTCTGGATAATCATGTTTCATGCATCAACCACAAGGCAGGGAAGATGGTAAATTATACCTCCTGCAGGCAGGCATTCAGCACAGCCCCTGGGCTTTTGCTCATTGGAAGCTTCAATATATACCTGTTACAAACCTGAAGCTCTCCTAAACTTATCCAGCCCTGAAGGTCGACACATATCGACCGTTTCTCACATGGCCCAGAGGGGTGAAAGTCTTGGGTCTTAGGCCCCAAAGCTGGCAACACCATAACAGCATTGCCTCGTTTCTTTTGCTCCAGTCTTGTAAAGAAACCCCCGATACATCCATAAAGCAAAACCGAACGGTAAGCTATAGCATCGTTTCTTGGCGAGGACATCCCGGTGGTAACTACATCACCTCTGGAAACGTCGTGCTACAGCACCCCTTCTCATCCTGTCTCAATGAATGCTAATGGACCACAATAGTAAAGCAGAAAGCCACCAATACTCAACTGTGCTTCACAGTTCCTCATTGGCAGTGCAATTACCTTTAAAAACAAAAACAAATTAAAATCGTAAGGGGTGACTTTTAGGAGGACACTTCTTAAGATAGTGGTGTGACTGTAGTACAGCTGGCTTTCTCCAGCCCCAAGTTTTAAAATGTTGTATAAAGGACACAGAAAAAGGATGTACCCTTCCCATAAAGAAAGCATAAGGAAGTGCCCTTGTGGTACTATTATTGCACTTTTTTTAGTTCAAACAAAAGAGCAAGACTCAAGTGTAGCCACATTAATTTAAGAGAAGCCAACAGAATTGCCTAGCCAGCCTCCTCTCATCATTCAGATTCTGCTTCCAGCAGCATCTAAAAGCATTAGGTTTAAGGTGCCATGGATTAACCCATCCAAGCATTCTTCAAGATACCGAAATGCAAGGATGGATATTTTTAGCCATTTTGCCCTGTGTGTAACCCTTGATGGGATCCTTTTAGGAATCTGCTTCGTTTTTTAAACTGCTTCTGCATCTTATTCAATACAGTGGGGTTTAGATAATTTAGTGATGGAGAGGAATTGGAGGGAAATTTTCTTATCTTCAGATGATCTACCTTCTATGAGACTGGAACAAAGCTATTGTCAGTTCTCTAGGTCTGTTTTGCCATGCATCCAAATTAGGTTGGATAACTCAATTGCAGACATGCCTCTAAAAAGCACCCAACTTTTCATTTCAACACACTTAAGAAAATGATAGCAAACAAAATGTGACATTGCCCAAGAATGCTTTTTGGTTTCCTGCCAACTAAAATTTCAACCACTGCAGAATTTACCCCCATCTATTCAATCCTGAAGTAAGAGGACAAATTCCAAGTCAATCTTAGGAAACTCATTCTAACTCCAGGAAAAGCTTCTAACAGGGTAATCAACTGCATAGGACAATCAGCCATTGGGACTAGGCTGCCATCATGACTCCTTCTGTCTCTGGGGTTCTAAGAATTTGATAGGCAACTATCAAAACAGGGTTCCTTACAATCAAATTGATTTCGCTTTGAAAGGCAACAGAGAAGCAGCTATAAAAAAAAATCTCATATATCCTGAAGAATTACTATGTAAGTACTATGTGTGTTTGGAGTAACCCACTTATCATTTCATTTATCCTTGTGGCTGTGAGATCTAATGGTCCTAATCTGAAATAATTTATAATTACTATAAACAGCTGTCTAGAGCTGCCCCAAACAATGAGATGGACAGTATATAATTTAATAATAAATAAAAGGGTGTGAAAGAGGGTGTGAAAGTTTACTCATCCAAGTAAAAGTGTATAGTAGTGCCTACAATATTGTCTTTTCACTCTCAATGATGGAAAAATAAAAAAAAATTTAAACAACAAAACAGAAAGGTCATAGCAATTTTCCTTCAATCTTGTATGTCACTCAGTATCTTCTAGAGGTCATTTTGTTCACAAAGACCAATTATAAACTGATTGTGGTACCACTAAATTGTCAGCAAAACGTATAACTTTGCTGGCTAGAGAACGAAGGAGTTGGATTAACAGACCTTGGGGTTATCAGGTAAAGGAAACGCTCATCTGCAATGGCTGATGAATAGAATGGGGCGATAATGGGAGAAAATATTCTGACAGCATCTTTGCAGCACTACTTCTGCTAGTACCAGCCAGGTTTGTGACTCTGGATTGCTCTTTTCCCCACACAGCTATATTTTAAAAATCTTTGAGATATGTAAAGAGGTACAACATGCAATGGCCCCACTCTCTCATTATGATCTGATTGCATACTTAAAACGCTCCCTCTAAGAACATAATCTATGCGGAGCAGTTCTGCATACGTGACCTTTGTATGTTACTCGATGAGCCAGCATCGCCTTGCTAACTTCACACAGCCTGTGCAAGCAGGGGATGTGGGAGTGGAAGGAGAAACTGAGGTCTGCATCATTTGGCATTTACCAACACCAGAATGTCATCTGTAATTTTACTTCCCACTTGAAATATTAAATTATTCTAGGGGCCAGTATTTAAATTTCACCGTCTTACTGTTGACAGGAAGAAAAAAAAAGGGGTCAAAGGTTATTTTATGCCTCTCCGGCTCAGCCATAATAATGTAAATACGCCTAAGAGGTAATTTCTGTTCTGAGGCGAGACAGAAAAACAAATCAAAACTCAGCAAGCCTCTGAACTGCACAGAGGTCACTGGATTAAAGCTGCTTTAATTATTATCCAGCCTAAGGAAAAGGGAGAGCCTCTTTCAGCATTCAGGCTGCCCATCAGCTGCTCAGAAGTGCCTGATCCAAGGTGGGAAACAAATTGAAGAAGCCCTGGGAAGGAGAAAAGAGAGAAGTCAGGGTCAGAGGGGATGCAGAGAAAGGCTCTCAAAGGGAAAAAAGCAGGCAGCTGTCAATACACACAATGGCGTCACCATGGCAGCCAGAGAATCGTGAGGCACAGTGTTACCATGGAAACCCATCACTGATTCAAGGCCACCATTGTAGCCATGGCAACATGAAGACAAGATTACAAAGAAGAATTAGAGAGTTGCAAGAACCAAAGCCCAAACCTCAACCCAGGAACTGGGAGTGGAGGAAGGCAAAGATTAGGACCTGTTCCTATCTCCCCCTGCCCTCCCCCCAAAACCCCTATTTGTTTCTTTCCTTTCGCTCCTTCAAATTTGCTACTCCTGATTGGAGAGGGTCTTATCTGCAAAAGGGCTTTGCTACCCACCTAGGTATATTTGCTTAGCTCAACCAATCTTCACTGGGAGGTGCAGGGCAGAAGGAAAAAGAGGCAGGCTAGGACTTTGCATGCCATCTTCCGCCCCATTCCCTGGGGCAGAAGCACCCAGGCTATCGCCTACCTTGAAGAGAGTGATGGTCTGAAGAACCCCTGAGGTGCAGCACATCTCACGAATGGAGTGCATAGCTAACTGTGGGCAACCCATATCAAGAACACGCAAACCAAGGCGGGAAGCCAGGATGGGTCCAATGGTTGTGCCACAAGGAGAATCATTTCGAACCATAAATTCCTGACATGAGAAAAAGAAAAGAAAGGGAGGAGACAGCTGACAATCTCTTTGATAGCTATGAAGGAGGTGGTGGTGGGGGGAGGGAGCAGGATATAGAACTGAATCTTTTGAATGGATATCGCTGGGGGTTCTTAGATCCTTGGCATTGGCCAGTCCAACTCAACAATCAAACGGAAATTTCCAACGTGGACTGAACCACCAAATGAAAAGGGAGACGGGAACATCTTCAGAGGGAGAAGCCCTTCATTTAGCATTTAACTAAAAAGCCCCAGATTCCCTGGTCTTATTTCCCCTGTTCCTAGAAGGTAGGATGTTTTGCCCCTCCCCCCCGTTCCCCGCCCCGCAACGGAGTGGGGCAGTGCCCATTTCTAATGGTGGAGGCACCATGCCGCTTTGGTAGCATGCAGTCAACCTTCTTTAAGCTTGGAAATTAAGTAGGTCTGCTTAGTACTTGGGACAGAAAACACCGGGGAATACCAGAGATCCATGGAGTCTTGTCCGTGTAGTGTTTCCAACAAAAGTGCGTGGATGAAGGGAATCATTACTTTTCAAAATGCTTACTTGTAGAGGAACGTCGACACGAGTGGCAATCTCATGAATCAATGCCTCCGTGACAGCAGTGGAGGCATAGCGTTGGTTGCTGTTTATTTTCAGAGCGGGTCCCTGCACAGAAAATCACCAGACTGAAGAGAAGGTTCTCCAATCTGAAAATTTGTTATTTGTGAATTCTGCCTGGAAATTTCTTTTTTTTTTTTGAGATGTGCCATTGTTCCACCCTTAACAGGAAGGGCCCGGCCACCAGACTCCGAACTCTTAAAAATGATACATTTCTTCCACACAAATAATTTACTGACGTAAGAGACAAAATCTATAAAAAGAGAGTTTTCCTTATCTGTGTGCTTCTCTCCAACTCTCCCCCATCTCTTCATCTGGGAGAAGCACAACTGTTTTGCCTTGTTTGTGCTCAACAAGAAGGAAGATATAGCCTCCAATAATCAAAATAATTACCTTTAGCATACTTTCCCATATCTAGGCCACCAAAACAGCAGCATAATCTCCAGAAAGTGCTTTTCTACTAGTCATCTGCCATATGGAGTTTTTATCTCCGTAGTCCTCCCCAATCCTGAATCTATTCAAAACTGTTATCATTGTTTTGGGCGCTCCCACAGCTGGCTCTCAAATAAGAAAAAAAAAAAAAAGAAATCTCCATTTCAAGAACAGGTTTTGCATTTTGACATCTGCCCCTCAGCGAGCTCTTCCTGTGCTGCTTGCTGAGATGACCGGCTTTCAAAATCACGCTGTGGCCAACTCGTCCATGTACCTACCTTGTGAAACTGTGGCCGATGGTTCTTATCATGCTTGTCCCTGCGAAAAGAACAGCCTTCAATAAGCGTGCTTCCCCCTTGTGCCTGAATTTCAAAGATCAGAGGGCTGAAGGAAAGAGGTGCTGTCACTGTAATGCATTCAAGCCATTTTTAATAGATGAGACCGAGTAGCCCTTTTGACAGAGCGGGGGAAGAAGCCTCTGTGCAGAGATCTCTCATTAGAACAGAACGTCTGTGGCCCTGAGAGAGAAGGGCTTCAAATGATTAGAATAAAATTACTTTTATGCTGTAGCACATCAGCAAGAGGACGAAGGAGGCCATCTCAGCACCAGTTCTGAAAGATGTTTCAAGCTTGAAAGCGCACTGCAATGTAGGGCTGCACAGACCCACTTGCATATTCATCTGATTGACATCGTTCTCATTTAACGATGGTTGCTTAGCAACCGTTTGAAGTTATGGCAGAGCTTCCCAAAGCGCTTATCACCTGGTTTGCTTTGCAACTGCCACGTTTGCTTTACAAGTACTATACCTGTTTAGTGACAGCTACAAAAAAAAAGGTTATAAATTGACCTTGACCGGGCGGGGTATAAATCAAATCAAATCAAATCAAATCAAATAAATAAATAAATATTGGTCACTTTTGCACCTTCACTTAGGACTGGCAGGATGGAAATTCCGGGTTCCGTTATTGTCATAAGGGGAAGGGCTACCTGTACCCTTCCTGGCAACTTTCAAGCTTTGGAAGACAGATGGTTCTGCCCCAAATTTATTTATTTATTTTATTAGATTTATACCCCACCTCTCTTCCCCAGTCAGGGGGAACTCAAGGCGGCTAACAACAATTTAAGATACAATATTGTACAATATAAAATATTTAAATCAA
>JANHGC010000001.1:304916-316659 GCA_027560395.1 Boaedon fuliginosus | reverse complement strand
CACCACAGATGTTATAATTTGCCAACTTTAAGATGCGTGGAATTCAACACCCAGAATCCCTCACCCAGAATTCTGGGATTTGAAGTCCACCCATCTTATAGAGGCTGAAGTTGAGAAACACTAGGATTAAGGAACCAAACATGGGACAATCCTGGTGTGTCCAGCCGAAACCTGACACCTGGCATGCCAGTAACTGCAGTCTTGAGAAGATTGGAAGCAGGCAAGGGTATGAATAGCATGTTTTCTTTGATTTCTCAAGTGAGAGGAAAAGGATAGAGGCACAAACCTGGGAAACAGAACAATGCAATCAATTTCTGCAGGAGTGACTGAGTGGCATTCCTTTGTCCTCAGCTACTACAGGGAAAAAACCCTTTAGGGCTGATTGGCTGCTGGTTCCCTGCATGCAAATTTGCCCCATCCTTGTAGCCTTCCAATTGCCAAAACAGTCTCAAAACAATTGAGTGGGGTACTGAATGGAATTGGAAAGGCTTGGAGACAACAAGGCTGATGGACAGGACAATTGTAAAGTTAGAAGACGAAGCAGCAACTCCACATCAAAGTTTAACCAATATGAAATCAACTGGTTTTATAGTGCAGTGGTTACCTGTTGGGCTTTGGCTATTATTATGAGAGCTACATAATCCATTTTGCTACATATCCATGCATAATGCTCATTAAGGCCTCCAGAGAAACAGTGAGGGGGATCAGTGCACATAGTGGTTAGAGGGCTGTACTGCAAGGCCACTTCTGCTGACTATCGGCTGCCTGCAGTTTGGCAGTTCAGATCCTACCAGGCTTAAGGTTGACTCAGCCTTCCATCCTTCCGAGGTGGGTAAAATGAGGACCCAGATTGTTGGCGGCAATATGCTGACTCTGTAAACTGCTTAGAGAGGGGTATAAAGCACTATAAAGCAGTATATAAGTCTAAGTGCTATTGCTAAGTGCTATATCTGGATCAGTATTTACAGCAGCCCATAAGAACAAGAATCTTCAAAGTCAGCTACACAGTAAATGGAAGAATATAAGGGGCAAAAGTAAACATACTGCTTTCATTTCTCCTCTATTCACCTTGCATCCTATTCCTTCTATCCTCATCACCCCCCTCCTCTCTGTTGTCAGTAGTACTGACCCGTAAAGATAACCTGGACAAGTCCTGACAATTTTCTTGACAAGGTAGTTTGGAAGTGGTTTGTATTTTTTTCCCAGGGGTGGGAGAGAGACAGTAACTAGCCCAAGGTCACCCAGCTAGGTCCATGAATAAGATTGTTCTAGAGTTCAGTCTCCCAGTTTCCACCCTTATTTATTTATTTATTTATTTATTTATTTATTTATTTATTTATTTATTTTGATTTATACACCGCTCTTCCCCGATCAAGGGGAACTCGACCACTACACTAAACTGGTTCTCCTTGGCTGACATAGTAGCCCTGTTATTTCAGAGGGAAAGCTACTTCAGATCAATGGACAGTTCGGATAAACTAATGCTAAGATAAGAACTTGAGAACTCACTGGGGAGAGATGAAAGATAAAATTCAGTGATATTAATCTGTCCTCTATGCCTTACTCTATTATCCTCATTATAACTATAATTGCCTTGTGGAGCTGTAAAGCTAATGATGTATCTACACCCACCTTGCACATGGAATCCTACATTCCTAGGTAAGGTAGTGAAGGCGGCAGATTATTAGGTGATGTTTGCAGAATGGGGAGTGGAGGTGAGGCTGCTCAGGAAATTGTGTTCCTGCTTGGCAAGGTAGGAGTGAATAGACTAACAGACTTATTTTCTGCTTTTGGGTTGTGAGGGCTAGTGGTGAGAGCCGTGCTGGTGCAGTGGTTAGAATGTAGTATTGCAGGCTACGCCTACTCTTTGCCGACTGCCAGCAGTTTGGCAGTTTGATTCTGGCTGGCTCAAGATTGACTCAGCCTTCCATCCTTCCAAGGTCAGGTAAAATGAAGACCCAGATTGTTTGCGGCGATATGCTGACTCTGTAAACCGCTTAGAGAGGGCTGTAAAGTACTGTGAAGTGGTATGTAAGTCTAAGTGCTATTGTTATTGCCTCTTCCCAGTCTTATTGCTACCTCTCCATGGTTCCTTGGCTGACATTTCTTTTATGCTGATCCCAGCATCTTCAGTAAACACCCCAAAGCCATTAAGACAGATGATAGAAGGCTACTGGGACTCCCAATTTGGTTTTGTGTATTTTCTATTTAATACAGTACCCTAACTAATAGCTACCACTTCACGGCTTGCTTTATTTAGAGGATTGCATCTGTGAAGGAAATTGCTTCTCTACAACACCACACATGGAAACAAAGGCTCAGCTTTCTGTTTTGCAAAGTGCGTAGGCAATAGCCCCAAACCCCATGGCCACTGCAACATTGATTATTCTGAAAAACACTTTCACATATGGCAATGCCTACACAGCTTCTTCCCATGTGCAGTGCTAGCTATGTAGAAAATTAATTCATGCAGAAAGAGCCAAGTGTCTTTTCTGGGGAATTCATAATTTCAGTTTCTCCTTGATCTATAGGTATATAAGAAGAGAACATACTATAGGAATGCACACTTTATTCTACAGCAGGGGTGTCAAACTCGATTTCATTGAGGGCAGCATCAAGGTTGTGTTTGACCTCTGGGGGCTGTGCTGGCCATGGCCAGGGTGGGTGTGGCCAGCTCAACATCACTTGTGTGCGGGTGCCTCAGGGGCCGGAACATTCTGTCAGCAAAAACAGGCTCCTGAGCTCTGTTTTCGGCTGCAACGGCCTCCTGCAACCCTCTGCCAGAAAAAAACAGAGCTCAGGAGGGCCGTGTGCAGTCCTCCCTAGCTCCGTTTTCTCTGGTTAAGGCACTGTGGGCTGGTCCTTCATTGTTCCCAGGGCAGCCATGCGGGACAGATCTAAGCACCTCATGGGCTGAATCTGGCCTGCAGGCCTTGAGTTTGACATCCCTGCTCTACAGGTTCAAATTACCAAGTAGTCATGCTTAAGGGTTTGGGCTTCCTTGACTTTAGCAGAAAACTATATTAGCTGTTTTTACTACCAGATAATGTCTCCAAGTATATGACGATTGCTAGTGGTCCTTTGCATTTTTGTACCTCAAATCTCATGGTCCAATTCTGGAGGATCCATGATTTGAATCAATTTGTAAGGATCATGGAGACAATGTAATACCCTCCTGCCACCCCTCCCATCATCCAAAGGGTTCCTCTCTTCTTCCTATTTGGTCTTCCCAAAGTCTATTAAACATCTGTCAGTCAGGGAAATACTTAGATCATCAGCCCCAAACCCTGATTCTGTGGAGAATCGCTGTTCTGCAAGAGCTGAATAAGTGCTCCGTGAAGAAGTTAATTGATTCCTTGGTCGCCTGGCAACAGATAATTTTGGGTGGGTGCCTGAATATAAAAGTCTTTCTCTGTACTAACATATCTATTCCAACAATATATATTCAAAGCTCCAGAATACTCAGCGGCCAGATGAATTTTGAAAACACTTCTTGATATGATTTACACAGTTTCTCATAACTTCATATGTAAATGACATTTCTTAAGACCCTTCAACTCCGGGGGAGTGTGAAATGAGGAGGCCTTGTTTTGTCTAGTGTGGTGGTGTGTTTTACCTTAAAAAATATCCTGGGGTTGGAATAATTTTCCATCTCATGCCAGCCTACTTTATTTAGAAAAATAAATATTCAGTGCAAAAGTAATGTTATTCTTCAGACTACAGGCAGAAACCTGGCTTACACTGATAACACAGAGGTGATCCTGAAGGTTCATTGATTGCGCAGAAGCACATGATTTATCCAAGTGTAACAATTACTTTCTAAATCAGGAACATTTAGTCTGGCACGGAAAATCCATTTTCAGCTGAGGATCCTCCGATGCCCCTTCAACAGAGAAAAAATAAGTAGCTGCTATTGCATACTATTCCTCAAAACTCAGAGGAGTAAAGGAAATCTAATTTGTGAAAAATACAACCTTCAGCTGTTATCTCATTAATAGTAATGGCTAATAAACTATTAATTCCTAGCTATTAATATTTATTTATTTTTATTAATTTTTTATGTCGCCCATCTTCCCTACAAGGTGACTCCGGGTGGCTTATAAAATTATAAAACAAGTTAAAAAAATGAAAATATGAAAACTATGCAAACTAAAATATTATTAAAGCTGTACTAAAACTGCAACTAAGAGAGTTAGGAGACAGATGGGACAGGGATGAGGTCTTCCTACCCCCATCGGCTACCTCCAGTGGTGAGGGCCCCTTTCAGGGCCCCAGGCCAACTGGCAACATCAGGTTTTGATACCCTTACAGGAGGCCAAACGGAAGTGCCCTTCTAATCTCCAGAGGTAGAATGTTCCATAGGGATGGGGCCACAGTGGAGAAGGCTCTTCTCCTTGACCTGACTGCTTTAATTCCTTAGCAGACACAGTCCATAGCAGGCTTCTTCTGCTGGTGAGAGTGAGGCGGACTTGTTCCTTTGGTGTGGGGAGGGAATATTTCTTGGGTATCCCAAGGAGGAATGAAAGCTGCAATACTTTATGTGTTAGAAATCTCAGAATTTACCATTTCTGATCACTATTGTTAGCAATAAACTCTTTTTTCTCTCTAATAAAATGCAACTATCTCCCCCACTCATAAGACACAAAGGACACATTTAAAAAAAAATAAGATTTTTTTTAACTTTGCATTTAAAAAAAAAATCACTGTAAATGTATATATTTAATCCTAATCCTCAAAACAAAATAACTACTATATCTATTTCACAAAATTGTGGGTGTGTTTGCACAACATCCTTAACTGGGATAGTTATAGCCTCAGAATCTAGGCTTATTCAACATATTTAATTTCCCAGATCATCTGACACCAGATAATGGGATAAGTGACTTACTTTGGCTCAACCCAGGTTAGATCAGCTGTGTTGTGTGAATTTGGCCATCTCCTTTGGTGATATCATCTCCTCACCTTCCAGCTGTTGGATCAGAGTATTTGCAGAATACCACAAAGTTTTTGAATGCGCTCCCGCGCAGCGTGCTTTTGACAGCCGATCTGGCAGCGCGTCCACGAAGCGGGTAAGCAGTGAACCGGGAGAAACCCACCCCCGGATAAAAGGCTTTAACACTGAATTAAATTAAAGCCCAAAAATATACAGGTAATTCTTAGCTTACAACACTTCACTTAGTGACCGTTCAAAGTTACAATGGCACTGAAAAAAGTGATTTACTGCCCATGGTCACATGATCCATATTCAGACGCTTGGCAACTGACTCATACTTATGACGGTTGCCGTGTCCTGGGGTCACACAATTCCCTTTTGTGACCTTCTGATGAGCAAAATCAACGGGGAAGCCAGATTCACTCAACAACCGTGTTAGTAACTTAACAACTGCCACGATTCACTCAACAACTGTGGCGAGGAAGGTCATAAAATGGGGCAAAATTCACTTAACAAATGTCTCACTTACTTAGCAACAGAAAATCGGCTCAGTTGTGGCCGTAAGTCAAGGACTACCTGTATAATTCACCGGTAAAGTTGCAGCGTTGCAGAAGAGTTGTTGGGGTCATGCCCAGTCAGATGAGAAAATCCCTCAGCAGTTAAACAATAATTCACTAAGCCACAACATTTCATTAAAATCAAATTGGAGGCTTATTTGCTCTGCAGGGACCATCCTTTGCTTCTCATATAACCATAATCCTTTTACGTAACCCTCTCTGGGAAAAAACTATTAAACAAACCTTCCAATAATTGCCGCTTTTCAGGGCTCCCCCTATATTAATAAGCATCCATGGCTGACGCTAATAGAAAAATGTTCACTGTTTGGCGGATAAAATTTTTCACTTATTTTCTGACAGCCCTTTATCAGCGCACCTGCTATCGGAACAATAGCTGGAATCTCTTCCCTGCCTCTCAGCTTAATAACCTGACAGATTCAGAGCTGCCTGGGTGACTTTCCTATCATTAAAATCACAATAAACAAAGAAGATGGATGAGGCGGGAAGGAGCGTTCCTTCAGGAAAGTTCTTGCCTCCAAGGTACACACAGGTAACAACAGCAGAAGCACCCCCAAATTTAAAGCCGTTTCTGAAACAGGATCAAAGTGAGTTAAGCCTGCTCTGAGTAAACTTCTTATTTCCTGGCAACAATAGCGACCCTCTTTGCTTTCTAATTGCCAGTGCTGCTTGCCATTTGGAGTTTTAATAAAGGTTTCTTACTAACGAAGTAGCGGCATTCAGGTCTGCTTTTGCAAGTCAGCCCAAGGTCAGCTAGGTATTGATTGCCACTTACTTGGTCTACTACAAAGAGTACTTCGATTCTGGCAGCCCCCTGAAGGGGGTCCTGTCAAGAACCATATCAATCAGATCAATTAATCAGAATAGATCTGGACGGTGTCGCAACCCGGCTGGGTCCGACATCAGTGGGGGTAAAGAGGATGCTCTGCGAGAAGGCTGCATGAGAAAAGCTACACGTGAGGAGGGGCAGCTCGGGCGCATGTCTATGCTGGTGGCAGCCTACGCGTTTATGAGGAGCACCTGGTTATGGGCGGCGTTCTTTCTTGGTGTGCACGCGCACAAAGGGTGTGGGTGGTGGATTGCCTATTTAAACGTGGACCTTGCCTACGTCTGCAGGCGTCTTTTCGAATTGTCACAGAGCTGAATTGTCACAGAGCTGAATTGTCACAGAGCTGAAGTAAAGATCCATTAGCACGTTTCCTTCCTGGAGTGCTTTGTCTTTCTTTCTGCGGGTGTACGAATCCTCGGCGTGATAGACGGGACCTTGGAGGTCTTCTAGTCCACCCCCCTGCTCAAGTAGACAAGGGACTGTCCAGTCTCTTCTTAAAAACCATACAACAGGATCCCAGTAATGTTTCTTTATCATTTGGGGGTATAGTCCCAAACCTTTCCTTCCCTACTTTAAGGACATTAAGATCAAGGAGGGTAATAGGAATAAG
This sequence comes from Boaedon fuliginosus, assembly GCA_027560395.1. Lineage (NCBI taxonomy): Eukaryota > Metazoa > Chordata > Lepidosauria > Squamata > Lamprophiidae > Boaedon > Boaedon fuliginosus. The sequence goes on along the minus strand of JANHGC010000001.1, from coordinate 309,712 downwards.
AATATTGTAGGGATAACCGTGAAGAATAGAGAGAAGAGTTGCAACCAGGACAGCGGTCAAAAAAAAAAAATTAAGTCCAAAGCAGAAATGAAATTTGAGAAAGCATCTCAAACTTGACCCTCCCTAGTTCTTGTTGAAGAGTCAAAAAATGGGAGTGGTATATTCAGACTTGTAAGATTCTTTTACTGTAACTTATTATAATTATATAATAAAATGCAATTAGCACTTATAATCTTGGTTTTCTAGTCTGGTCTAGAAGGACTCACAAGGGGGAGCTCTTCTACATGTCTTTGTCACGAGTTCCTTCTTTCCAAGGATTCTTCCAGAATTGCACACCTCCTGCCTCCTTGTGTCCTTCAACACAAAATAGAAGTGGTTTGCCAACATCTTTTTCCAGAATATATCTTGATTTCCCAGCTTTGTCTACCCTCGGTCTTTTCTAGAAATTACCCACCTAAGTATTAACCATGCCCTAACTAATCAAGGAGAGGAGCAACCTACAACTCCAAAGAAATTTCCGGACAGTGAGGACAATCAACTAGTGGAAGGACTTCTATCCAGAAGTTGTGGGTGCTTCATCACTGGAGACTTTTAAGAAGGGACTGGACAGCCATTTGCCTGGAATGGTATAGAGGTTGGACTAGAAGACCTCCAAGGTCTCTTCCAGCTCGGTTATTCTGTAAGCCCGGATCTGCTTAACTTCACAGACCAGACAAAATCTTTCAGATACTGATACATCCCAAGTAATTATAAGTAAGTAATTGTGATGTCTCCTGTGGATGATGGCTCATCCACGTCTTCCTCAGAGGCCTCGAGGGAGAATGAGACCATTCCTGGCATATCTGGTATTGCTGACCCTGAGCTGCCGGCAGAACATGCCTCAGCTGGGGAGAGTTCACAGGCCACTGAGGAAGAGGGAGAGGAGCTGCCAGCCTTGGTAGATGCTGCAAAGGGCAGAGAGGCAGAGTTCTGCTGGATTGATGGGGAAAAGGCCCCGCCCCTCTTAACGGGCTGCACCGGGAGGGTCTATTTAGCACGACAGGCAGAGGAAGATGTTGCTGGAAGCAACATGTGTGGGTTGTGGCCAGATGGTTGTTCGAGTTTCTGGGACCCTGCAGCTCATGGATTTAATTCAGTTGCGGAGGGTGTTTGTGTTCGTGTTTGGAGCAGCCATGCGTCGTATGGACTAACTGGCCGTTGCCTGGAAGGTTAGTCTGGAGCTCGTTCGTGGCTGGATTCGCTGAAAACGACCCCTCGAACTCCTGGCTTGGACAATTCCCGTGACTTCTCCTTGCATGCCTTGAAACTCGGACCACCAAACTTGTTGACAAACCTCATTGGAGTCCCTGGATCTCGGAGGGGATTTGGGCTGTTTATTTTTGGAACCTATCCAGGCAAAACCTTTATTTTCTAAGGCTGTTTTCAGTTTGGCTGTAAGTTTGTTTCTATCTACTTGGTCGGGAGCCAAAGACTGTGCTAAGCTTGCATCTGGGGGTCAGCTGAAAACCTGAGATGCAACTGTGGGGGGAACAGACTGAATAAAGCTATCTACACCAATCCTGACGTACAGTGGTGGGATTCAATTTTTTTACTACTGGTTCTGTGGGCGTGGCTTGGTGGGCGTGGCTATGCAGTCATGTGACTAGATGGGCCACTGCACCACCGTGCCCCATTTTTGGCCTAGAAAACCTCCCTGCAGCCTCCTGACAGCTAAAGAGAGGCATGTGGAGACTCCTGGAAGGGGGTGGGGCAAGGAGGGACGTGGCCAATCAGAGGTGGTATTTACCGGTTCTCCAAACCAATCAAAATTATCGCTACCGGTTCTCCTGAACCTGTCAGAACTGGCTAAATACCACCTCTGCTGACGTGTGAGTGAGTAGGGGCAGCACAGTAATGCAGGCAGTTTTGTCTAGTGGTTAAAGCACCAGCCAAGAAATCAGGAGACTGTGAGTTCTAATCCTGACTTAGGCATGAAAGCCAGTTGGGTGATCATGGGCTGATCATCACTCTCAGCCCAACTCAACTCACAGGGTTGTTCTGGGGAAAATAAGAGGAGGACGGAGTGTTAGATACGTTTGCCACCTTGAGTTGTTTATAAAAAAATAATAAAGGTGTGGTATAAGTCATCAAAAAGTTTTCACTCACACATACATCTCTACAATGTCATACATATGTTGTATACTCCATCTTATGCATGTATGTTGTACACACATATTTGTTTTATACACCAATTGTGCATATGGGTTGGAGATCCTATATATAAATACAATTAATGGGAGGAGAATGAAACTTTTTTTTAAAAAAACCCTGTACTTTATATTACAGGATGAACTCAAATGCCTTTACTTTCAGCTGAGAATGGCAGCCCTAAAGATAATGACAATCTGATCTCAAAAAGATGGTGAAGAAGCTGTACATGTTGTCTACGTGCCAGTCTTGGCATTGTGATAATTCTACAATGGATGAAAGCAAGACATCCAGAAAAAGCAGATTCATTCAGAAAATACAGAGGTGGCTTCATGTCATTCAAGTTTTGTTTTCAAGACCTTCGGTGAGACTTTAAAAGCTGTTCGGCTGCCTGGAACAAGTTGAAACACCCACAAATTCTGCTATTAGAAGGAGAAGCTAGAAGAAGAAGAAAAATCCCCTTCCTTGTCAACATTCCTCTCTAACTTTACAGGCACTTCAGGTGAAGTTCTCTTATTTTTACTGACTTTTAACCAAGTGAGTTTCAAACATTCCAGCTTCTTTGCTGCCCTCTACAGCTCCTTAAGGAATAAATGATGAGGGAAGAAAGAAGAATTTTTTTTCCACTGAAAGATCAAAGGAGAGGAGAGGGAAGGGGAGGGAAGTGGAAGGGTGGAGAGGAGGAAAAGGAAATCTACCAGGCTGTGAAAAGAGAGAGAAAAAACACGAGCATAGCACATGTTTTTGGAAGCCATAGGAGCTCCTGTACTTGGTAAAGAAGAGAAAGGACCCATTGAGGACACAAAAGTTATGGATAAACTAGCACTAAATGAAAATTTTAGAAACTTAATCTTTTAGTCTTCTAATCTGGCCAAACTTCCTCCCCAGGAATAGTCAAAGTGTTTTGGAAGAGTAATAACAATTAAAAATAGCCAACAGCTTCACTCACATCATTAGAACTCAACTATTCCTCCTCCTCCTCCTCCCAAAACTGTTCCATGGAATGGCCATAAGATAAAGGTAAAATGTTCCCCTCACACATATGTGCTAGTGACTCTAGGCGGTGGTGCTCACCTCTGTTTCAAAGCCGAAGAGCCAGCACTATCCAAAGACATCTCCGTGGTCATGTGGCCGGCATGACTAAACGCCGAAGGCGCATGGGATTCTGTTCCCTTCCCACCAAAGGTGGTCCCTATTTTTCTACTTGCATTTTTACATGCTTTCGAACTGCTAGATTGGAAGAAGCTGGGACAAGTAATGGGGGTTCACTCCGTTACGCGGCACTAGGGGTTCAAACCGCCAAACTGCCGACCTTTCTGATCGACAAGCTCAGCATCTTACCCACTGAGCCATCGCGTCCCTATAGAATGGCCATAAAGGATGGAAAACATTGATTGAGACACATTGGTTCCTTGCCAGTTTGAAGGCGGTGAGAAAACCCAGGATCCAGGAAGCAGAGGAAGGCTGGAATTTCCACTCATGACCGGGTTGCTCCACTCGTTCGGAAGGGAGCCTGCAAAAACATCTTCGCACAGCTTCCTTTGCGGTGCAAACCAAGCCAATTATTAATCAGTCTCAGTTCAGCGGTTATTATTTCTGAAATTATTTCCAGAAAATGTTCTCAGTCCTTCCAAAAACTTTGTTTGTGGAAACAAAAGCATTATAGTATTCTTCAAACTGCAAACTGGTTTTAAGTAGTTTAAATGTTTTAATTAAAACGGGACGTTTGCAACACTCCGTAATAATATCAGTTTTGTCTCTCATGCAGTTAAATATTCTTGGTAACTTGCTGTGTTTTTCAAAAGCTTCATTCCGTGTTCATATGAAAGCCAAGTTCTTAGGGCTTAATAACGCTATTTGATTGCTCTAATTAAAATGGGAATTTAGTTATAAAGACAAAACACTTTGAGAAATCCAACATCTTATAACTAAAGAACTATTATCCCACACAACAGCCAATGAGATCACTGCCAATGAACTGAAAAATTTCTTCTGAATTCAGCAGGTTATGTACAGTATTAATGAAACACTGAATTTCCTCCTTCAGCTTCTATCTCATTAAAGTTTGCTTCAGAATGTTGTAGAACTCAGTGTAAACATAGCACTGATTAAAATACTTTGCTGCCTAAATGCCCTGGAAAAATAAAGCCCACCACTTTAATTAATTATCTTAATTAACAAAGGTTCCATTTGAAAGACATTTAATGAATGACAGACAAATGCATAACTGATTAGGACAAAGGCACAGGTTGCTTGAGAAAGTGAATGTAGAAAAAGCTTAAAAAAACACAAGTATTGCTTATTTTTATATACAGTATTAATGAAACATTGAATTTCCTGGAATATTATAATACAGGTATTCCTCCACTTACAGTAGTTCATTTAGTGACTGTTCAAAGTTATAACGGCAATGAAAAAAGTGACTTGTGTGACCATTTTTCACACTTAGGACTGTGGCGGTATCCCCACGGTCATGGAATCAAAATTCAGATGCTTGACAATTGGCTCACATTTATGACGGTCTCGTAGGAACCCCCCAGGGCTGTGTGCTCTCTCCACTCCTCTTCTCTCTATATACCAATGACTGCATCTCAAAAGATCCCTCTGTT
>JANHGC010000001.1:268705-281581 GCA_027560395.1 Boaedon fuliginosus | reverse complement strand
CAGGGGAATTCTGGGAATTGAAGTCCACAAGTCTTAAAGTTGCCAAGTTTGGACACTTCTGATCTATGAGATGCTCCTAAACCGTTTTTCCTCCCCTTCGTCCAAAGTATTCAAAGAAGGGCTATATATTGACCCCGGATCCGGAGATGCCTTTATTATGGTTCTGGTAGTCCAGCTTTCCCAGGTGAGCTTTGGAAGAGGCAGGCGCAGGACAAGGTCAGTTTCGGTGCTGTTGCCCGCTGGATCCCCGGGTGTTTCCTTGCGCAGGTATCACGAGACCCACTTTCTCCCCACTCTCGCCTTCCAGGAAGGGGAGAAAAGACCGCGCGCGGGAATGGCTCCGGAGGGGTACCTTGCAGGCGAGGGGAGAGGAAACCACCACCACCACCCCTTCTAACCTCTCCACCCCGGCTCCTCCTTCCAAGCCCTCCCTCCGGCCCCTCCTTCTTCTTCTCGGCACCCCACCTCTTCGCCTGCGCTGTCATTGTCTCGGCGGGCGAGGCTCCGGGCTGGCTGGCTGGTCCTTCCGCGAGCAGGGAGGCGGGGAGGCAAAAGGACCGAACCGAGGTTCGCCGCTCGTGCGAAGGATGCGCCTTCTTCCCCAGCCGCTCGCTCGCTCCGGGCCCGCTAGCCGCGTGGTGGCCTCACCGCACTGATCTTGGGGCTGGAAGCGCGGGTGGGCCGTCCAGAGCGCGCGACTTGGGGGAGATGAAGAAGATCTGGGTGAAGAAACGTCTCCAGGTAACGAATCCCATCACCCCCGGGGGAGAGGGAGGGGCGGGTCACTGAGGGTCCCCGGGGCTTTTAAGGGGGAAGTCACAGGAGGTGCCCGTCCCGGGGGAAGCTCCGGGGCCCGAGCCAAGCAAAGTGAAGCCACCCCGGACCGGTTCCCAAGGTGCGATGCTCGTCGTTTTCCTTGCTCTGATTTTTCCTCTCCCCTGCCGCTCTAATGGGTGGGAATCGCCACAACATGGTGCGTGCGTGCCTGCGTGTGTGTGTTTGTTTGTTTGTGCAGGGAGGGGGCTATATAGCACTCTGCCCATCCGCCAGAAGCGCCACTGGCCCCGCGGCTAGGCAGGCGGGGTGGGGTGGGGTTTTGGTACCAACGGAGGGATCTGGGTCTGGAAAGCCGTGGAAGCGAGCCGGCACCTTGGAGAGGGGACCCGGCTCTTTCACCTCGGATGTCCCCAAAGCGGAGAAGGCAGGGCAGGCCGTCCAGTTCCAGCCCCAAAGCCCGGGGGTTACGGAGGCTGAGCACCTGCGTCATCAGGTCCCGTGCGTCAGTACCTGGCAGGAGCGCGGCTTCTCGTGGCGTGGGACGTCACTCGGGGCCTCCAAAACGGGCGGAGGGGTAGCTCCCTGTTGCTCCCGAGGTGGGGATCGAACAGGCAAACGGGCGCCGTCGGTAGTTGACCGCCCCCACTTTGCCTTCATGTTATTGTTCCCCTTCCTTTCCGAGCTCCTTGGCTGCTCTACCATCTTAGGTGCCTCTCCCCTTCAGAGGAGCGCTAGGGAGTTTGGCCCTTAGACGCCTTAAGATGGGTAGATCTTTTTCCCAGATGTGCCTGGAGTTTTGGGGAGGTGATCCGAGAACAGAAGCAGTCTATACAGCTAGGCAAGGCTGAAGTGCTGTTAATCTGAAAGAAATGCTGAGATTGAGGACATCCCCAAACCCTCATGCAGAAATGGGATTGGCACATTACTGTGCTAGGTAAAAGATGAAACTACATTATTTGAGTTCATTGTGGTTTACTAAGAAAGGGATGTGATCACTGCTAGTAGATATGCCCGGGGTTCAAAATCCTGGGAAGATTCTCACCCATTCTGCATTTGCCTTAAGATAACCTCAAACACTTCTATCTTTGGTGATGATGACACTTTCCCTGTTGCCCCATCAAGCCAATTTCCCCCCTACTTTATTTCATTACAGTATTGCCATAGTTGAGCAGGCCCTCTGCAATACGAAGGTGGCCACCTTTATTTTTGGGCAACTATTTCCCATGTAATGGGTTTAACTTTATTATCCAGATGATGCCTTGTTTTCTAATGTTCCAGTATTTGAATGGCAAGCAGTATCATTTGTAATCTTGAAGCCAGACTGTGCCTGCTGCCATGTGCCTGCCTGCCTTATGGGGATGTTAGCCAGATACCTGTTAATGGCTGTTGATTGCATTTTCATTTCTTGATGGAGGAATTATCCATCGCTACCAGAGCTTGTCGGTTCATATATCTTCCTGGTGAGGCATGTGGGCTGCCAGCCAGCACCAGTCACAGTGGGGGCAAACTGGCTTGACCAGAATACAAATTCAAGTGGAGCCGATCAGACATCGCATCTGTGTCTTGGGAGCAGTTTGTTCTTAGGGTTGGAGTTTCACGAATTGGAGATTTTCTCTAATCCAATAAATCAGGAGCTTGATTGGTTTGGAGAACTGGCAAATACCACCTCTGCTTTTCCTGCCCCACCCCTTCCAGGAGTCCCCATGTGTCCCTATTTGGCTGCCAGGATACATCAGGGAGGTTTTCTAGGCCAAAAACGGGGCATGGGGGGTGCACTACCACCTCCCATGTCCCTATTTGGCTGCCAAGGTGGCTTTCTAGGCAAAAAATGGGGCGCTGGGGTGTGTGAGGTGGCCCACCCAGTCACATGACCACATAGCCACACCCACCAAGCCATGGAACCAGTAGTAAAAAAAAATGAATCCCACGACTGATCCTATCTCTCACATCTTACTGACTGATGCGCTCACTTTTATTTTATTCACCGTTGCCTGGAGTATTTCACTTCAGCACTAGTATCATGGGAAAATCAAGTTAGTGAGCAGATTTGCTGGAAGATGGAACAGCAGGAAAGCTGGGGAGTGGGTGGCTTTGTGCCTGAGTTGCTCTGCGTGTGTGCATATGAATATGTGTTTACAAGCACATACGTGCTGTTCCATCGCTATTCCTGAATTACAAAATCTGCCCTTTTCCTGGTGGAAAGCAAGCACCCATGGTTTGTCCTTTGAGCAGTGCCATGGAGTTGCTAGCCAGGGTTGGCATTTTTTCCCACTGTAAGCCTGACATTCTTGCTTCCTGCATGGAGATCCCTTGGAGAACTTCCTGGCGATCGGAGGGAGGGAGGTGATTTTTACCAGGGGAAGCCTGATGTTGTGTGTGCAGAGTGTCTGTGACGGTGCCTAGAAAGATAAACGGATTCAGAGGAAAAGGACTTGAGTGGAAGTCACGCTTCCTGAATTTGGGGTGACTCTGCTGAGTGGACTGGAATGATAACTTGAATTCCAACAATGGAGGCCAGCTCTCAGGTCGGAATTCATCAAGATGGTAGCAAAACGAGGCCTAAGAAGGCTTCACCCAGAGAGCAACTCCACTTGTTATGTGGAAGGGACATGGCAGGGAAGTGATATAGAAGCAGAACTATCTGGCCTTAGGTTGCTCTTATACTTGAATTTGGCTCTCATTGGGAATGGGGTCTTTTTTTGATGAGCCTTCTTGTGTCACCTCATTTCCAATGTGTCTCTTCACTCGTTCTGCCCATCCTGAGGTAATGCCACCCGTTTCTTCTTTTTCCTTTGCAGAAAAGCGGTCACTCACGGCGTTTTGGACGCTTCACGCATGGTGCGTTGTATTACTTCTGCCCTTTGGTCCCTTTTGGGGTGGATGAGGAAAAAGGAGAGGGGGGCAGGGACCAGATACAAAAGAAGGTGCAGTTTTGCACCTTTACGTGACTGTGCGGACACAATGCATCGTGTCACTTGTACTTACCACACCACCATTACAAGTGCAGGGCCTCTCTTCTTCTTAACAGCTGTCTTTCTTAATGGAAGGGATTGACTAGGAAGAGTCTAGATGGGTTTGAAGTGAAATAGCTTCCCTTAGTAACCTTCATTGGTTTGTGTTTGCAAAAAGAAGTCAAATCCCATTTTCACCACAGTCCAAAAGGTCTATGGGTAATTGCTTTGTAGTTCAGGATGTATGTATAAATCCATTGGTTAATCCAAGGGTTAATTAATTGAACTTAATTCAGCAAATCCATGTTAAATGATGTGTTAGTTTGTGGCATGATAAAGTTACGCTCCAGGAAGCAAATGTATCTGGGACGAACAGAAACATCTGTTCAGCTTCAGCAGGACCCAAGGGCTTCACGGATCACAATTAGGAAAATGTTGGTCTAATAGGTCCACTCCAAATGTAATAAAATAGTGAATGAGCCTTTGAGTTCCCCAGAATCTGAGTCTTAATAAAGGTGTTTCCATACTATAGAAATTGGACTGTGTGTGTGTGTGTGGTGTCCCCTTATGAGCAAAATGGTTCCTTTTTATTTCTATGCAGAATGACATTAGCTTCCATATTCAACTTCTAGACAAAATTGGGCATGTGGAATCCTGTAGGTACATCACTATTTTCTAAAATTTGTCTGGAGGGCCAAAGATTCCTCACTTCTAGGTTAGATGGTTTCAAAAAGAGAGATCTTGTTATTAGTGATAATAACTAAAAATAGAACCCACGTCATCAGAATCAGTGCAATTTACATTATCAGTCGTTAGGGATCAAATACAGAGGCTGCTTCTCACCTTCGTGCTCTCTATGAATTTCATCATAGCATATGCTTAGCCAGTTTTGAAAATGAAATACTACAGGAGAAATCTGGCTTGACCTACCGGTAATAAGTTTAGGCTGTGATCCCATCCCCATTCACAAAGAGTCCCACTGGATCAGGGAAACTTATTTCTGAGTCGGCACATAAAATACTCCATTAGTCAAGGTATGTGGAGGCCAGCACCTCTTCAAGAGTGCTATTTACTTTATTTGCATGGCACTTTCTTGAGAAGGGAAGGTGTAGTCTGTGGGAGAGGTGGAAATGTGTCAGGAAGGGAATAATATGCAATTTGTATAGGCATATTTGAATAGGTTTTCTAAAGCACTCATTAAATTCTTAGGGACATGTCTTTCAAGCTTCCCCTTCTTTCAGCCCATGCTTTTTGGACCATCAGCTTCTTTGTTTTCCTTTCTCTGAAATTAGCATAGCTGTTAGATTCTGTTTTTCAGACATGTACTCTTATAGGAATACATGTCTAGGGTTTTGCACATTGCATCCGAGCCTTCTCTTGATATATCCATATGCATTGCTAGTCTAATAGTGTTCCCTGCACATAGCATTACAGATTTCTTTGAGGTTTACATGATATGTATATGTTGCATTCTGTAATATTTTGGGATATTCTAAGCCTGGGCTGGTTTGGCAATCACACTTCATTGACGTGTGTCTCTCTTTCTTGCTGCCCCTATGGAAGCGAAGTTTTCCGCTCCTGCAGAAAGCAAAGTTACGGTAGGAACTATGCTGTTTTCCTAATTTGCCGTTTTATAGTGTTGCATTGTGTCTTGAATGCATTCTTTAGCATGTGTGGAGAGGAAGATTCTTATGCCGAAGAAGCTATGATAATATACCGTATATGTAAACATACAGCCAAACCTTTTGGCATCAATTCCACATTATTATTATTTTTTTCATTATTTAAGGTTGATGATTCTATCAGCAACAGAGATGAATGAATGCTGTTTGCATGATGCTCTTAATTGCAAATTATGCAGCTACATTTTTATTCAGTGTATTGTGCAGATTCAGCTCATATAGGTAGTTTATGGCTCCACATGAACGCTTGGTTGCATAAACCATGGGTAAACAGAGGACATGGTTGAAGGAACAACTTGACATAGATATTTGCTTCCAATTCTTTTTATATGTATCATAAATGCTTGATCTTGACATAGATATTTGCTTCCAATTCTTTTTATATGTATCATAAATGCTTGATCTGACTGCTGTTTACTTCTGTGGCTTCTGAGCAATCAGCTGCCACCTTGCCTACCAGTCATCATTTAAACTTTCCCATTGTGAGTTCTCATTGCTCAGAAAAGACACAGAGGAAGGCTGCAATTGCCAGAAAAAATGCATTGTATTTTTGTACAATACAAAAATATTGTATAAAAAAGGGATACCAGGACACTGCTGTTTACTCAGCTGCATATGTTTTCCAACATTTTAGCAATTCTTCTAGCACATCTCTGGAAATCTGCAGTGGTCTTTTCTTACTCAACTGGAACTTGGAAAGGAAATGCCTTTAAGGAATGCACTGAATCTCCCTAATAACCTTCTAGATTTTTTTGAGATGGATGAAATCAACCAAAATGGCATTATATAATAGGTATATCATTCGACTTTGACAGCCCCTTATAAAGGCTTCTGAACAAATTCAGGTTAGGGGGAACAGGAGTTTTTATGTACTGGTTACTGACTAGAGAACTGAAAGCACTGAATAGCATTAAGTAGATCATTTCCAAGGTGGAAAAATATGGAATTAATCTGGAATTAGAGTTGGGATCCTTACTTTTTAGTTTGGGTAGAAACAAATTAGGATTCAAGAGTGAGCTGCGAAGAGGCCAGATTTGCTCTTCAAATAAAACAGTTCAGGGTGATAAAAATCAAAGGGGGATTCTGAGACTCCAGAAATATCTCTCTAACTGGGTTAGTAGCTATCAAAGTAGCAAATGCAGTTTAGTCCAAGCAAGTACAAAGAAAAGTGTGTTGCCCCACCTCCCAAATTATTTTCCACATACATCTATATCAATGCAGCCGACATGCACTGATCGAGAAAGGGGTCCCAGAATCAGGTCAGTGAAAATGTGGTAAATAACTTCTGAAAACCCCCCTGCAAATTCCATGTCTGAAATTCTTAAGGAAATGGAAAATAAAACAACAAATACACTCTTTCACCTTGCTAATGGTGTCATATCATCAAGAACAGTGGAGGACAGCTACTCCCTTCCTCTGCTTCTTTGTGAGCTCCCCGTGTTCATTTGGTGGACTGCAGCATGTGACACAGCATGCTGGGCTAGACTGATTGTTGACCAGACCCACCATGGTTTTTTTATGGCCTAATATTTTCTGAAATTGCTGCTTGTCTAAAGAGCAAGCTATATGTTCCGGGTCATTTTCCTCTGACTTTTTTATGCAATTTAAAAAAATACCACAAAAGATCCAATGAATTGGAGGAAAATTGGTTGGAGAGAACTTCATCCAATTCCTACTCCTTATTTTTCTATCCACAAAACAAAACAAACCCAAAAATCATTGTATGGAAAAAGTGTATGGCCCTTATTTTTCTCAATCCTCTGATATGGAGATAAGAACTTTGGTGTGGACCTGAACTGAAAAGTAGCAGGGAAAACTGCCTTTTAAATCCTCCGTGGGTCCTTTGATTCAGTTCATTCCAGAAGTGAAATGTTACGCAATATCTAAGCTGGACCAATATCTAACTCTGACCTTGTGAAAAACCTTGAAAAGGTAATGATTTGGATCTGAACAGAGGCAGGAAGAAAGGAAATGACTAAGCCTTCTCTTGCTTGAGATTGTCTTCTAAAAACTCCCTTCCTGCTGCTTTTACCTTTCTGGGGTTTTGAATTTTTGTTTAGTGTGCATACACTGTTTTGGAGTTCTGCAGGAGATGCACATCACACACTACTTTATGAGGATACTTGCCAAGGAGAGAGGACCCCTGCCTGCACCCTTTGGAGTTTAATTTCCTAGTTTCGCTCCCTAGTCAATCTGAGATGCAAAGACTCTGGTAGAGGGGCAAGTTGTTGAGAGTAGGAGCATGAACTGTAAGTCCACCATTCATGCTCTAAATCCATTTCCCTATTTATGGAGAATGCCAGGTGGTTGTTCATCAGCATGTTTCAAAATGGGAAAATTTTAAATAAAAATGGAAATCCCACAGTGAAAATAACAGAGGTCAACTCCTGGTAGGGTGCATTGAGATGAAAAGCTCCCACCACTACCATTCCAAAAGTATTGCACCTATCCTGTCTTTCCCTCATTAAGGTAGATCATCTGATGAGGAAAGCAGACATGGAGCCATGAAAGCAGAATATCATTTTCTCCTTTCTAAAAAAAGTAAGCCTTTCTGGAGGCAGTTTTGAACTTTCCAAATCAGATCCTGAGTGTTGAGCTACCTGGCACTATTTTAAATTTGCGGGTGAGGGGGGAGAACGTTGTTTCCCAGAATGACTTTCCTTTTTGATGCTACTCAATGCTTCATTAAAACTCTTGGAGAAAAGACACTCAAAATAAATAATATGAAAGTTCATTTATAATAATGAAAAATGGTTATGTATAATTGGCCTTGAAAATGTGTCTTCCCTACATAAAATCAATAAAGGAGACAACTTAATTCAATTAATGTGGACTGCTAATTCTTAATTGAATACGTTTTGACATTTCTATCAGCTTCCCAATATATAGCTAGACATTTTTTTATAAAAGCAGACATTTTTGCTGCCGACATTTCAGCTATGACCACTAGATTCCAAAACAGTTTTAGTTGAGCTTATTGAATTGATATCAGAACTTCTAAGCAGAATTAAGATGAGAAATTATGGGATACTTTAACCTTAATCCTCTAACAACTAAGAAGGAAGCTTGCCAGCAAAAGATCTTTTATCATTGGCAGTACACTGTAAATGAAAAAAAAATCACTTTGCAATGATCTCCATCTATCTCTCCTTATTTTAATACAGACTTTTACACATCTTAAATACTATATGCTTGCTGAAAATGATATATTTGCTGCTGTTTTCCCACCTAAACAGGAAATAATTTTTGTCTTTTATTCCATGTGGGGATGTCATGTGTATATGAATATGTATATCTATCTAATTTATATTAAAAAGTTTTGTATGCCACCCTAATCGAAAGCTGGCTATCTGAAGACTATTACCATTCAAATCCTAAATCAATTATTTAAAAGCAAAAAAAATGTTATGAAAGCTAAGAATTATTATTTGCCAGCAGATGCTTGGCATCTGATCCTTCAAATTAATGTTTGTCCTATATATTATATCCAGTTATACTTGTCTATTCCTCTCATTTTTCAAAGTGCTAAAAGCTCGACATTCAAAATCTTATCAAGGACATCTGAGCCACATGGACTCTCTTTATAGCGGGTTTGTCTAGTTCTGATAAATCTGATTGAGCACACAGGATAAAGACATGTACCAACTTCTCTAGCAAGGTCCTCTATTCACCTTGTACTTTGTCTTGCTTAGACTCGGAGCCGGGAGAAGATGATGCCAGCAGTACACAGGTGACCCAACGCAGCCATCTCCAGGATGAGACAACGTACAGCTCCCCTACAGGTGAGCAGAAGCCAGGCAGGGAGTTGCAAATAGCAGAACTAACGGTATATCTGAACCCCACCCCCCTTGAAGAAATGTGTGCTGATGTCCCAGGCTGCCTGCCACACAATGCCATGTAATTCCAGCCTGCAACTTTCCTGTTATTGTTCCCTTATGATCTGCACCACAGTTTTGATGTGATTCCCACTTCAAAATGAAGTGAGACACTGACACCTACGGTATTTTCATTGGGTACAATCACACAAAAAATGGAGTTTACAGTTCTGTAGGCAGCTCTGGGAATCTATGTTCTCCATCCAAATTTCCATTTCTTGTCTAGAATCTTTTTCTTGAACTCCAGGGAGATGGAACCTTAAATATAAATTACAAGCTACACAGTGTCTACACAGAGAAACCATACTTATTTGACTTGTCCACCACGGGCAAAAAGGATATGAAAGCCATTTTATTCTGGCTTACTTTTGTCTGTAGTATCTGAGTTTCTTTGATCGTGGGCCTCTGTTCAGCCTCTTGCTGGTCACCAATGAGAATTACTAATTCCCTGTGAGACCACTGGCTTGGCAGCATCTTCCCTCAGAGCCAAGGCATACTGACCAACACAGAACTTTATTTTAATAAATAAAGTGATTTTATAACAAAATTTATGGATTTTCTTCAGAAATCAAAGGGGAAGATCACAGTATAGCTTTTTTGCATTCCCTGCAGAATATCCTTATTGGCTTATTTCATATGCGTCTGAAACATCCTCTGCAAAATGACAAGGAGAAAGAGTATTAAAAAGATAATTACACATCCCTGAGAGGAATTTGTTTTTAACCAGTCTTCGATTTTGAATTAAGCCAATTGTCAAACTCCACAGAGTTGAGCAAGATCAAGGATGCTGAAACAACATCAATTTCAGAAAACTATCTTTAATACTAATCTGGGATAAGTAAAGAATGCTGAAAACTATAAGATAAATTTCCCACTTCCCTTTTTAGTGAATTAATTAAGGCAGTCTCTTTGACTGGTTTGAAAGGTGAAGAACTTTTGAAATGTGATTTGAGAATTTCCCCCCCTCATTTTTATAATATGGAAAAACCCAGAATCATCCAATGGAGATTTTAGGATTGATAGAAGGAAGTAATGTTGATATAGGGAGTTTTTAATTATAAAAAATGGAATTATGTATGTTCATGGAAAATAAAATGAACACGATCTGCTACAGACTTTGTGATTTTCTAAAACTGTGAAATCAAGCATCAGGCATCAAACAGTTCTGGATAAAGAGAGGTGATATATAACGCATAAGTAAACAATGCAACTGAGCAACTGTTGTGACTTTCATCGATGAGAAGAACCATGTATTATTGCATGGAGAAGATTCCCCTTTCACTTCCTAACATTTTCATTCAAAAGGATTAAGTACCAAAGAATGGAAGAGAATTTCTACCTGAGATTCTGGAAAGCTATTGCCAATGGAGGAGAAATCATGGACTAGATGAACACATATTCTGTTGTAAAAATAGTCCTCTTTACCCTTATCTATGTTCTTATCTACACTCAGAAATTCAAAATTGTGCATCCCCAATACATCTTCAGGGACTCTTTCTGCTGTCATTATTTTGCTGAACTAATTAATCAATTATTGTTCCATTGTTGCCAATCTCAACTCAGGGACTCTGGGTGGTGAACAGTTTTTAAACAATGAAAACACTTAAAAACAGTACAAAAATAAATATATACAGCAGCTGAACAAATTATCATAATAAGTCAGTACAGCCAAGAAATGGAGACTTAATTCTTGTTTTGCTGGTCATGGAGAGAGAGAGAGAAAGAAAGAGAGAGGCAGTGAGCTCCCTCACTAATAGCATTAACAAATAAAATCACACAAGGGCTTTGCTCTGAGATTTGGAAACCAGAGCACATATTTCTATAGGATGTCATCCTATGCATGAGCTAATCAACCAGTAATGACTTGTTAAGGATATCTTTTGGCAAGCATGGTTCCTGCTGCTTTTTAAAGCAGCATGATAGATTCATTTCTTTAAAGTCTTAAATGCCTTGGTGATGCATTCAAAGATCAAAATAACGCAAACGTTTTCAGTAGCAACTCCACGATAATGGAATTTCCTAAATGAATTAATGGACAAGTCCCATCCTTCCCTCTTTTTGGATCAGTCCCCTTGAAATATTTTGAAGATGGTACCTTCTGTGCTTTGTCAATATTCTTTTTACTGAGCTGTAATCATAAGAGAGGTCTGCCGTTCTTTTTGTCATCTCTGTGCCATTTAAAAACATGGACACCGAGCAAAATAATCCTCGGTGCCTAGTGGTATGTAATTTATATGGGCATTGAAGATTCCTGCCTGCTGAATTCAAGTCTGTATTTATCCAAAACAAATAATGTTCCTGTCAATAAGGAAACCAGTAGTGGGTTCACAATCCAAATGTGCTCTCCCAATACATCTTCCCTTTGGTCCTGCAACCTTGTCCTTATTTCAACCCCAATCCATGAAGGAACAGCTTAGGTCATCATTAGCTGCACTGATATAAAAATATTTTCCCATCCAACAAAATATATGTAAGACATAAATATAAATATATGCTTTACATCAGGGGTCCCTAGCCCCTGGGTCATGGCCTTGAGACATTCGGAAGCAGGCTGAAGAAGTGGCAAGCAAGCAAGCAAGCATGCATGCATGCATCCCCACTTGCGTGAGCAGCCAACAAGCACATGCGGCAGGCGCCTATACCCACTGCTTGCATGGAGTCATCCTCTCTCCCTCCATCTTAGGTACTCTGGGTGAGCTTCCTCCCTCTGATCTCTAGCCAACCTTCAGGGAAGCTATTACTCTGTTGTTTTCAGCACTTTGTTTCATGCTCCTCTCACCTTTGTTTTGAGATTAGTGCCGGGAGCTTAACTTTGCACTGGTGCTGTTTTTCACTAGAAAATAATATGAATTCTGAATGAAGCAACAGGTGTGAAATCATAAACAGGTTCTTCTGGGGGTGGGGAGTGCACTTATTTCCTAATTCTTGCAGCCCTATCAATCAGTGCAATGCAGTCCCAGGCTCCTGCCCTCCATCCAGGACTCTCGAAGCTTCCCAATTCTAGCCCAAAGCTGCATTGTTCCTCAGAGGAAAGTCAGTTCCCAACCCCTTTGATCAGATCTTGATTGTCTTTCCGGCAGGGGAGTCAGACACGCTGGTGGATGCCTCCATGAAGACAACGCCGACCTCGGCGCCAGGTCTGTCCCGTCCAGATGAGCAGGCCAGCTGGTCAGAGAGCCAGACCACAGTATTGGAAAAGGATCCAGAGGCTGGGCCCCCAGCGAGAGGACCTTACCTACACCCCAGCATTCCAAGGCAAGCACCTGCCGAGGCCCGGCACCTGGGGGTGGAGCCGCTGGTACGGGCATCACGGGCGGAGCTGATTGGTGTGGCCCCGGGGACCGAGGACAGCCTGTCTCTGGGGAGCGACCCCTACGGCAGTGCCTTCAGCCTGTACCGGGGCCGTGCCCTCTCCTTGCACGTGTAAGTAGCCACGGGGCCGTGGAGTGGGGTGCAGGGGCCATTGTGCTGGGACCATCATTTTCCCTAATCCCCAGTCATAGTCCCCAATTATGCACCACTAAATCCCTCCTGAGCCCCTTCATCCTAACCCCAATCCCTCCCACCCCCACTTCATAGCACCTTCCTTTC
>JANHGC010000001.1:240825-268605 GCA_027560395.1 Boaedon fuliginosus | reverse complement strand
CAGAAGAATATGAGATACTGAAAAGATCTTCCATTGATCTGCTTCAAAAGTAAGATATAACGCTGCTAAGCATTCAGGGGTAAACTGCCTTAATCTTAAAATGGCTGATAATAGTGGAGGGAGCTAACAAAAACATTATCATGACTAAGTGAGCCATTTCAATCTACAAATATCTGGGTAGCTTTGCACATGAACAAACAGACAATATAAATTTGTATTCTAGGCCACATTAAGGGCACATAAATTACATGTATTTCATATGAAATTTAAGTTTAAATATCCCACATTTCAGTGGGATTTATGTCTAAATTGGGTTGATTGTAAGTTAATTTAGATAGGATAATGCAAGAAAAAGAAATAATTCTCTCTCAAAGGGTGTTTAACTACAGATCCGCTACCACTAGCCACCTATTATTTTCAGGTGTTCAATTTAGCAATATCTTTAGAAAATGGATATCAGAGCAGAGAAAGCTCCACATTTCATCAGGATTAAGGCTTCGTTTTGTGTTTTCTTCTGCTTTCCCTAAAAGCTCTGGATTAAGGATAGCAGATTGGGACTCAGCAGGTATTTTTAATTGCAGATATTATGATTTGAGATTATGGGACATACTGGCTGAGGTTTATGGAAGTCCAAAACCTCAGGAGGTCACCAAATTACATTACCAGCAAATTACAATGTGGGATAAACCAGACTTCCCAACCAAAATCAAGCATGAAATCAGATTGTATGTCAGGGAATAAAAATCCACAAATAGGAAAAGAAACAAAAAGAGTTATCATTTGATATGCATTTCTCTTTTTTAATATTAAAAACTTCGAAATCTAGTATTCACAATTCTGGATTTGCATACCATTAGCAATGACCCTTTGGATAACATCTATCACTGATTTTTCTCAGTTCTTGGTCATTCAGACTCAGATTTTATTTATTCATTAGAAAAAATTACATGGCTATCTGTATTATACAAAATAATCCTTTGTGGCCATCCTGGGATATATACGGTAATACAGATATACAATTAATTAAAAAACATGAAATTAAAAAGATGGGCTCCAGCACGAGTCGAAAGCTCAGAGGACTAAACCTCTGGTTCCGGTGAATGAGCCAGATTGGATTCTGTGTGAAATTAAAAAAAATACCTTCTCAATAACTTAAAAAGAGAGGATTAGAGACTGGACAAAGGTTGTCCAATACAATTGGGTTCATAGCTGACCTCTCGAGGAGTTCAATCACCATCTCTTTCAAGTAGGCAGAACACACATCCCTCCTCCCCCATATATCCACAAAGTGACATTAAACACCACTTGAACCCAGCCACATCTTATCTCCTCCAAGAGGCCTTGATCACCCAGGAGGTTGATTGGTTCAGGACATGGGGATCATTGGTTCAGGACACAGGGGGAAAGAACTCAGAATTGCAAAGACCCTATCGACTTCCTCATGACCAACTGGCTGAAACTAGGCATAGATGACTAAGCTAAGATGTGTCTAAGTCATTCCCATAGGATCCCAACTCAAAGCAAAAGCCAAGTGACTTTGTGCAACAGGTGCTTAGAATAATTTTCACCTTAGTTCCACAAAGGTTCTCCTGGTCCCTTTCTACAAAGGACCCAATCATTTGAAACAGGGCCCTTCACTATCTATCTCTGGATGCAATAAGCGAAGTAAGACCTCTTTGTTGCTCCCATTGCCACAGAATAATTCCTAATAAATGCTCTTCCCTATGTTAGAGGTGTGTTTGCTCTTTGTTTTCCACCAGCAATGTTCTACCAGTACATCTCTCTTGTATTGTTTCATCTCCTAGAGTTACTTTTAAACCAGGGTACTCTACAGGAGACATGAATACAGTCTCATTGCAAGCATCCCCACATCCACCTCACAACCCAACCAGGTTTTGGTAATAGGGTAATAGGGTTAGCATCTACAACCAAATCATTTTTGTATGAGCCTTACACTCCACAATCCAGCTGATTTTGAGCTTATACCCAAGATACTGCAAATAAAAGGTATTCTATGTCCAAGTTTTCTTTTGGTAAAAACACACTTCAATAGGGATACTTTTTGGATTGAGATGGGAAAGGAAAGACAGAGAACTTACACATGCACATTTTTTGCATTGCATTGTGGAGAGATACAAGCTTTTCTGGGCTTTCAACATGT
Source organism: Boaedon fuliginosus (assembly GCA_027560395.1). Lineage (NCBI taxonomy): Eukaryota > Metazoa > Chordata > Lepidosauria > Squamata > Lamprophiidae > Boaedon > Boaedon fuliginosus. Next base: position 266,444 of record JANHGC010000001.1, on the reverse strand, counting down.
AGCTACTCTTCTGTACAAACACAAAAATGGACAAACAAATATTCCAGAAGTACTAGGACAAGGCTAATCCTGTTTTTCTAAGGGCGACCAGCTGCCTGGATTCTTGATAGTTTGCAGAAAATTGCCTGCACTTTGCAGCTGGCATCAAATGAGCCACATAATGTCTCCCGCAGCTCACATGGATTATTCTCCGTGTGGTAGAATGGAATATTTAAATCAAGCATAAAGAAAGATTTCCGTGAAAGAGGTAAATGGAATGTTACAGAAGTACCAGTAGGAGAAGAGATGGCATTCGCTACCCATGGAATTCCCATTTAGGAAGAATCTTTTCCCCCCAATTAGGACTATCACAGCAGGCCAGCCTCCTATGTACATTGTACCAACAATGCTTTTTCAAAAGGCAACTGGACTTCCTTGGTTTTTCCTGGAAGATGTTTCGCCTCTCCTCAAGGAAGCTTCTTTAGTTCTGACTGAATGAAGGAGAATGGAAGGAGTTATATTCCTTGCAGTCATCTGGTCATTAGCATACTTTCTGAGAGTTGTTGAGGCCACTTGGAGGTATATCAGTGACCCCAAGGGCACAGATGAAGCTCCAAATGACGTCAATGACAAAGTACCCTGTTTCCCTGAAAATATGACCTCCTCTGAAAGTAAGACCTAGCTTAATTTTTACACATGCGCCCAATATACGTGTGCCCCTAACTAATAGGTTAGTCAGTGGATGACATCCCCCGGAAATAAGACCTGGTGCCTTTTTTGGTGGCAAAAAAAACAAGACAGGGTCTTATTTTCAGGGAAACACGGTAGCAAAATAAGGAAGCAAAATCAAAGGTTTGTTAAGATGGCCAAATTTCTCTTTAACATTCTCTTTAACTTCTGAGCTATTAGTGTATTCTGCCCACAGATTTTATTCTTCATTGCCCTGTTATAATAAGACACTAAGTGGCTAGCTGTTTTTCTTAAAAATGAAAAATAAGGTTTGGTGGGTCCTGAAAATGATAGTAAAGCTGATGAATTGTAAAAGCAGTGAAAATATAGTTAAGAGTCTAATTGTGAGTAGAACTAAGAACTAAGTTATGTATCTAGAAGAACAAGCGTTGCTTAAAGATTCCTTTATTTGCCACTTCTTCCTTCCTATGGTTGCTTTTCCCACCTTTTCCTCATGCTTATCATCAACAGTACTTGCCTGTTATAACAAAGTGAAGGAAAGGCTGTGATATCATATACACATGAATCATTGTCCTTGTTTGTGTGCCTCTGTGTGCATATCTGAATGTAGCCACATTTCTTGGAATAGCTTAAGATGATACTGGAATGAATGTCTGTTTGTATGTACCATTGAATTAATTGTGGGAAAAACCATGTTTGAAAAGGATGCAGCTATGTATTCTCCTCTCTTCTGTTGACTTTCTGGCCGTGCAAGGGATTTCCTCTTTCCAGAAAATTCAACCCAGCCTTACTCCCCAATAATTTGATATATCACCGCTGAACTGATTTACAGATATTTTTTTCAAACTTGGATACTAACTGGATGCATCACATTTAGCAAATAAGATTTGCAGATGGATTCTCCCTATATTAATCATAGAATAATATTGTTCAAAGGGAAGAAAAACTTAGTTAGGAAGCATAGCCTATCAACATTTAATACAAATTACAGGACAGTAAATGTGGAAGGAATAGACCTTGGAGACTTACATAGCTGGCTAAACTACATGATATGGAAGAAGTCAGATTTGCACATACTTATAGGGCTGTGCAGTGTTAGTCATTTCCAAAAAGATGTGGGTATAGATACAGGCATAACATCTGCCTGCAATTTATTAAATCTATTGCATCTTTTTCTGGAATCACAAGTCAGGAAAAGAGAGTTCTTTTAAAGAGTTGCAGACAGGTGCTGAATTCACTTCTTCCTTGCACCAAATCAGTTTTACAGAATTGAATCTGAAGCACTGCAAAAAAATTAATATTTTAATGACTCCAAAGCTGTGAAAAACAAACTCTCATAGAACTAAGATTTCAGTTTAGGCTAATGTATTCAGGTAAGATATAGTCACAGCTGTTTTGTCTTCTCAACGAAATGACAATTTCCTTGCCCTTTTTCTCTTTCACCTAGGTAATTTGAACTCAGATGTCATTGCAAGCCCTGATCCTCACGATCACAGTTCATTGTTCCTATAAGTATCTGAATCTTTTTGCTCACTTCCCATGATTTCTGTAGGATCTCCTCCCTTAGCAAACTTTATCTTATCTTATTTTCCAACCGCAGCAGCCTCCCGCATGGTGGATATCGAAGGGATGATGCCAACAGCAGCAGCAAAACCAGCACAGATATTCTCCAACGCCCAGTAACCCCCCGAGCAGGGCAATATCCAGTCCAGCCACCTGGAATCAGCCATGGTACCACACCACCTGTGGTTCCTCGCAGAAAACTCTTGATGCCCAATGAGTTCCAAGACACGGCATCTGAGGAACTTGATGAGAAGTTGAAACACCCTAAATCATCTGGCTACTCTCAGGTTGGCACAGGAGAGTCACGGCCCCAGACACCACTGAGTGAGGCTTCCAGCCGTGTGTCCATCCTTCGCCCATCCCCCAAACTACCAAGATCAGACTCCAAAATTGTTGACAAGCTCAAATTTTTTGAAGAGCGGAGGAAAAGTCTGGAGCAGAATGATAATCCTTTTGTAGGCCACACATGGCAACCCTTACGCAAGTCACGTTCTTTTGACCAGGCTGGTTTTGATGATGCCAGTCCCTTCCTCTCAGCTGGCTCTCATGAAGACCTTCAAGAGGATGCTCGTTCAGAACTTGGAGATGTATTTTCTCGGCGTCGTACCTTCCATCAGAAAGCAGCCTCTTTGGATGAGCGTGGCCGCTTCTCCAGTCATGTGCATGACCTGGAACAAAGGTTCACTGAGGAATTGGGGCGCATCAAGCGCACCGTATCTCAACAGCAGCTACGGCGATCCCAAGAATTGTTCAAGTCACCCACTACAATTACCTCCATTGAGTCATCTGTCCCCAAGGTTCCACCACCACGGAAACTTAAACCAATGAAAGTTTTCCCAGCTACAGAAAATGTACATGGTGTACAGCAATTGGTCCTGTCCAGTGTGGGATTAGTGGGACCCAGGGATGAGCCCAAAAAACCCCAAAAGATTCTGTCAAGGAATGCAGCCATGACTGAGGAGATGGGAGAACAGAATAGAGGTCAAAAGGAACCGGAACTGAATGGTCAAGATCTGCGGCACAAGGTGGAGCAATGTCCACTCTCCCGTGCTGCTCCAGGGGGACAGAAAAACCTGCTGCAAGTATCAGCTTTAAATAGCCAGGACAGCATGGATAAAGGCCCTCTGAACGCAGCAAAAGTCAGCTATGAATCAAAGGGTCTAAGTGAAGCCTCACATGGCCGGAAACGGGAATCAGGACAGGATGGACATTCTTTATCCTGGGCCAAGACAGAAACTGGGCCAGATAGAAGCAAGGCAGGGATCCATGGTACAAGTAGAGAATTCGACAGAAAGATTGGGAAAGTGACAGAAAAAAAGGACAATACATTGCAACCTCAAGAAGGAAAGAGTGCACGAAGCAGAGGCAAAGGCCGACGGTCCCGACAAATGTCACCAGAACCAGGTATTTTTATTTATTTATTTATTTTATTTATTACATTTTCTAAGATTCATTTCACCAACCTTAGAAAGGATGGAAGTCTGAGTCAACCTCGAGCCTGGGGAGATTCGATCTGACAACTTGCTGAACAAGTCAGCAGAGACTGCAGTGCTGCATTTAACCACTGTGCCACCAAGGATCCTTAGGGATTAAGAGTAGGTTTTGTGGATCTATTGGGAAAGAAACTGACAAAGTCAGGCAGAAATGCTTTCCCTATGGTTTATCTTCCCACACAACATGAAGATGCCCTGGTATCATCGCATCCTAGGTTCCTAGGATGCACTTGTGAAAAGAATTAGTAAATGCTGAGGACACACTTGTTCTCATCTCTTCCCCCCCTCATTGTTTCACTTTCCCGTCCGTCCACCTCTTTGGGTTCTCTATATAGATTTGTATACTTAAACAATATTCCCTTGTTTTTAGTTGCCTATGTTAGTCCAATTGCACTTCAGCTGTTTGTTTTAAAAGGAGAGTTTTGCTGCCAAGGCTCTTGATTTTCTTGTCCGAACGAAGGTGAAAAATTTTGTGTCCTGCTAGGTTCTTTTAGTTATTTGCTGTAATCGCTAATTACAATTCAGATTTAGGGAAATAGTAGAAATTGTTGAACGCTGCTCCAAATGGTAAAAAGATTAAAGAACTATGAATTGGAATACAACTCATTAATTGTGAGGAGGGCTGGAAGCAAAAGCAGGAGAAAAAAAAGGACTGTAAAGCAGGGGTCCCCAACTCCTCAGCTGCGGTCCACAACTGGACCATGGCCTATTTGGAATTGGGTCACCTGAGTGGCTGACTTGCTCAACTTGCACGAGCGCTGGGCTGGTGGGCACTTGCACACGTGTGCTGGCCTGCGACTTGCACAATGACTGTGTGCATATGCATGCCAGCTGGCTGCTCAGGCAGCCCAGTTCCCCTCTCTCCCCCCAGCCAAGCCACAAAAGTTGGGGACCACTGCTGTATAGTATAGAAGTGGTTGCCAATCACTGTGAAGCAATATCTAAGCATATTGTCCAAATCAGGCGAATTGGCTTCAAGAAATACAATAACAATATTATAGATCAGTGATTCTATATTTCCAGACTGAATCATTTTCTTTGCCTTCCTCTCTACTTTATACAATATATATATCACTGAAAATGATTTGTATGCTTTTCCACCTAATTAAAAAGTGACATGTAACTTAGAATGTGATAAGCCAGCTTTACTGCTTTTGGGGACTTAGTGGTTACAGCAGGGTAGCATCCTATCAAGAATTATGACTCAAAAACTGGAGACATATTGAAGGAGATTAAGAGCTTTGAGCATCTATGCCAGCCAAAATAAGGATTCCCTCAGGATATTATTTTGAAAGCAGTCTCCTATCCTCCTTATTGTGAAAAGATGCTATGGTTTAATACATTCCTCATGCAAGTGGAGTGCAAAATCTGTCTGCAGACTCTTAGCCCTCCTCCTTGCTGATCTTCTAGTAACCGCTGTTTCTCCATCATCTTGTGCAGACTCTTCTGATGATTCCTACATCTCAGCGGGTGAAGATCCCCTGGAGGCTCCCATTTTTGAAATCCCAATCCATGATGCAGTCGTCATAGCTGGGACTGAGGTGCTGTTCAAATGCATCGTCACGGGCAACCCTTCCCCACAAGGTAAATGCACAGGGTACCACACCCAGGGCAAATTATGAATCTGTGGAGGCTGGAGGAGTATCTACTCCTAGCTCTTCGATTGTCTTGTGCCCAGAGTTGTCTATTTCCACAGGTAAAAGGAATACGCTATTAATTCAATCGTGATTTTTATATACATATTGTCCAATTTGCATTGATAAAGATCCTGCTGAAGAACACGGCTCAAGGTGATCTGACCAAGTTCTTTGCTTTTCTGATTTTATTTTTATTTTACTTACATTTCTAAGCTACTTCCAAGGTACATCCCATACTGCTTCACTTTATATATGGAAAATAAGACTTTGTCTGTTGGGCTTCCCTTCTGGAATGCTCTTAGTTTTTCCTCAAAATGAAAATTTATTACAATTATTATTTCAAAAGAGCACTATCCTTATAAAAACTAATCTGCTGAGTGCATACCTAAACCTGTGGCAAGGGTTACTTATCTGTCAGCAATGAGCTGCTGTTGTTGATATCTATTAAAATTAAACTCAGAAGTGAATCACAGATGTTGAGGTGAGGAATATAATCAACATACGAAAAATGGATTAAAAGCATGCTTTATATTCTTTGCACCCCTACTTTATGATCATTCCTACTTTTCCACTTGCCTTAACTAAGTTTAGCTTTCCACAGTCCTCGACAAAGTGTGCAAGTGGTCCTCAGCATAAATTATATATTCTGTTGACACCACCTTCATGAAGACATGGAAATGTTCTAGGAAAAAGACAGAAGATAAACGTATAGACTGTCTCTTGATGAAATGCAGAGAAGACAGAACAATGTGCAATTTCATAAGCAGCAATTCCCCAGGCAATTAATACTGTTTGACAAATGCAGAATAATCCCTAGATTTCACTTATACCACATCTCTGCCCACTATGGGTCTTTTCTGCAGTATCTTGGCGAAAAGATGGCATCCCCTTTCGGAGCAGCACCGCTCGTCCCATCAAAGCGGAGGGCGAACGCCACACTCTGCTGGTTAGGAGTGCCCGCATGATGGACGCCGGCCTCTATACCGTCTGTGCAACCAACGAGGTGGCCGAGACCTGCTGCAGCGCCATCTTAACCGTGCGGCCAGGTAAGGGCAAAGAGGGGGGAAGGTGCCAGAGCAGCCAGACTGCCCCGGAGGCTGCAGCCAGGCCGGTGCCTTAAGGCCAGAGGAGTTAAAAGGTTCATATTCCCACATCAGCATGTGAGAAGCAGCGTCAGGCTTGTTTTCTCAGTGTCCTGGATGGGGGCGCTTAGGCCAGCATTTCTGCTGCTGCTGAATAACGAGGCATGAGGCTGCCTTTACCCTACAAGGCTCGGTTTAGGCCAGCCTGTCTGACGAAGAGCCAGCAGGCTCGGAAGAGGGAAGGAAGAGACGGCCGGCTCCAACAGAGCAGAGGCGGCAGGATCGGGAGGGGCGGGGATCGCTGCCTCTTGGCCTTACGTCTTTCTTTATCGCTCCTGGCCCGCCAATTCTACAGTTCGGGGCGGAGAGTTGCGATTTCTGGGCACGTGCGAGTAAACTTTGTCAAAGGATGCAACTCAGCCCCTCCATGGATTGGTCTGAAATGTGAGCGAGGGGACCAGCGGGGCTGGGCTGGTTGTCTGAAGATCGGACGCCGCCCTCGGCTGAGGAGCGAAGGGAAGGGGTTGCGCGGTGGCTGCAGGCCCGGCTCTGGCGTCTCTCGTCCCCTCTGTTAGCCGGATCCGTTTCTCCCCTCGTGGCGGAGATCGCCCTATAAAGAGAACCGGCGCTTCAGCTCGTAGCGGGGATTCAGTTCAAAGCGAGCGCGCAGCCAGCGATGCCTGCGAGAGTCCGCTTGCTGCGGGCACGGCAGGCGCAGGAAAGACGCGCCGCCGTCTCTTTCCGATGCTCTTGCCGCAGCGCGATCCTGTGCTCCTTTGCACAAAAGTAAGGCCCGTTGGGTTAAATGGCGTTTAACTTGAGGTATGTTTGCATGGCGTTTGCAGTCGTGAGCTTCATTTGGAGTTGGAATTTATTCAATGAAAGTGGATTTAGGAAATCGCGGGAAGGATCGACGGAAGATCTGTTTTGTTTTCAGTACACCTTTGTGTTCATCTTCTGGACTAAGGGGAAGAGTGAGGAATGTGTAGTAGCAAAACGCATATCGATAATAAGCAAAAAAACTTTGGTAGTGAACTTCCAAAGCCTTCAATAATAAGACGGTATATTCTAACTAGAACACAACATAGTTACAGTAGGCTATAGGGTTTTTATGCAATATGTTACCTTAGTATATTGTTGTTTAAACGTTAAGCGAAGATATCATTTCTGTGGGCAAGGCATATTAGATGAAATGGTTTCTTTTTTTATCTCAAGCGTAGGGGTTAGTATGCTTGGTGAACTTCACTTGCTGCTGGGGTACATCAAATTGTGAGAGATTTGCAGTCCAATTTTTTTTTTACCTTGTGGTGATGAGTTGGGGAGGAAGGAAATTACAGCACAGCTTCTCCACCTTGCAAGGGGGTAATCCTCTGAGGAAAATACTCTGATTTCTACTCAGTTTTAATAAAGAGTTGAGAAGAAGTCATATAGTCTTTGGATCTTAGGTAGAATCAGTATATTGCTCCTCCCTGTTCCTCTGTCCCTATAAATAATATTTTGTTTTAAATAATTCCGTATTGTTTTTATAGGGCAGCATAGTATTGCTATGGAGTATCACAATACTCTACTTTCTCCTGGTCTGATGCCCCCAACTGTATCCCTGGGTCAGAACTATCCCCCTCTGCCCTACCAGTGCAGTACAAGCTTTCATTGTCCAAACTATTAATGTCACCTTGGCCCTTTTCAGGGACAGGACGCCAAAAATGCTGCTGCCAGTATGAACAGATAATGTTAGTATCCAAGATTGGAGTGCCCTATTCTTGGCTGATATCTTTTTCTTTGCTGATACGGTTTGGCTATAATTCCTTCCACCACCCAGCCATGAATAATGAGAACTTCTGAAAGCGTTGGCTGTAGTATCTTTTGAAATATTTTACCAGAAGGTGTTGTTGACAGTACTTATGTTGTTTCTTGCACAGTGAAGGCCTTACCGCAAATAGGTTCTATAATTCAGAGGATTACATATTTTTATGCATTTGTTCTAAACGTCCTCTGCTTTACGCCAAGTTGTAATTTGATCACATTAGATTTTGTTGATTAATTCATGCAGGTAGCTCTTGAAAGGATGACATTTTCACATGAGGTTTTAGCCACATCAGATTTACATCAGATTTACATTTCTGGTTTTATACCGATGCATAAGGGCTGACACCAACAAGGCCTGAACTATGGCTAGATAAGAGACTGTTGTGGATGTTGACCTTCTGGGTTGAGAAAATAATAGCTAGAATACAATAAAAAAGGCAGGAAAAAGGCAGGGTTTACGATTTACATCGTCTCTTGTCTCTGACACCTCTCTTTCCAGACACATACACATATTTCATTTCTATACTTTACATAAGCTGATATCTTGTTTATTTTGTATACAGTAAAAAATAAAACCATTCTGGTGTTATTCTTAGAGTGCTGGCCTAGAAACCAGGAGACAGTGAGTTTTAGTCCTGCCTTAGGCCTGAAAGCCAGCAGGGTGACCTTGGGCCTGTCCCTCTCTTTCAGCCCAACATTTTATAATGTGGGAAAAGCAGGAGGATAAAGGAGTATTAGGTATGTTTGGTGCCATGAGTTATTCATAAAAAAATAATAAAGGCAAGATAAAAAGATCTTTAAAAAAACTCCTTATTGCCATGTCTTTGAAATAGGCTGCAGTTGGCTACTGAATGTGAATCAACTTTGCTGGTGTGAAATCTGAAGTGATGTGTAAAAATGGACAATAGTATTGTGCACTTCCCTGAATACATTGCTTGGGGGAATTTAGGACATTGGTCTTTCTCCCAGTACTTGGTAGTCCTTACAGCTGCTGACTAAATTAGGTCTGATTGAGGAAGCTTGACTTGTTGAGGAGACTTCCTGATTGTTAACTAGCACTCTGACCTGTCAGTAATTGGATGAGAGTCTGAATTTATTTACAAAAAAAAAAGAAAGAATTGATAAATTTGAAGTGATGTGGATGAAATCCGCATAAGGCCTTCATCACTTCAGACAAAGGTCTTACTAGGAAATGTTAGAGTAATCATTTAAGGATGTACATAGAGGAAATGACATGTTTAAATATACTGGCCATATTCTAGCAAAAAAACCCTACCTGTTTGTGAAATGCGGGTATATTTTGGAGAGGCTGATTAGCGTTAGCTTTTCCTCTGAAATATAATTTTTGTACATATGTGTGTAGGATTACTTTTCCAGTGGGGTAGCATTTCAACTTGTGAGCATCTCAGCTATGAAATATCCAGGCCTTGGGAGGATTGCATATCATATAATGTTTCTGATTTTGTTGTTCTGCTTCACATCAACCACTAGATTTCTTTTAGTAGAAATGAAAATAGTCTTGTTGAGTTAATGTTTTTTGTGGTAATACAATGGCCTATGGGGATGCTTGAAGGTGGGCATTTTTCTTACAGCATACCTAACTGCATCCTAAAACCCAGTGGAATAGTTCAGAGTAAAGGAAAGGAAATATTGCCATTGGGCTTGAATAGAAGCAAAAAACTGGCGTCTAATATCCTGGAAAAGGGACAATGTAAAAGCAACAAATCCAATCTAGCTTAAGCTCTTCAGGCCAATGTTTGTGTTAAGTGGGATTGTTATATTTTAATGTGGCTGCCTTCCTGACTTTCTATCCATCACCATCCTCTGGTAATAGTCAGGTAGGGAAATTTAACATGAGAAGAGTTGAAAATATACTTGTATCTCACATAGTAAAATAGGGAATTATGGAGGATACATAATTTTACTTTTTATATAACAAGACAATGTGTGAGACCTGAGCAGATTATGCCTTAATTTTCTTATGTTTGAAGGAAAATAAATTTTTGAAGAACCTGATCCTACGTGTGACTGGGCTTTCCTCTCTTGCACTGAATAATGGCATAAATATTCCCTGTCAACATATTTTTTTCTTGCCATGCTCCTTTGATACGCTCTTGAAATCCAGAGTTTATGAATGAGACAGGTTTAAGTTATCCTTAGCTGTATTGAAGCCCAATAGCATTTCCCTCCTTATTCCAGCACTGCCTTAGAATAGGGTCAAAGTATGCAAAATCCTTTATTCATGGAGGGAAGTCGGGTGATCATAGTGCCTTGAGAACAGAAGCAGTAGTGGCAAGATACAAATTAGGAAAAGTGCAGCAAATTTCAGCCCGGTATAATTTTCTGCCAAAGTGGAGAGCATTAACTCAGGAAAGGTATTGTGAAGGGTAGTACTTCTTTAAGAAAGATGAAGAAGTTTGCCCTTTTTGATTAATTGTTAAAGTTGTTATAAGCAAGTAATCATCCTTGATATGATGAATTCCTGTTGCCGTGTGGGAACATTATTACACTAGTTACTTCAAAAAGAGTCCAGGCAGATGAATAGTCCCTCATTTGCTTTGTCCATGTTTCAAAGTTTTAGTAATATAATTCTTTAAAATATAATGTTTTTATTGGCCAAGTGTGATTGGACACACAAGTAACTTGCCTCTGGTGCATAAGCTCCCAGTGTACATACAAGCAGCAATTGATACGTCATGATCATAATCATAAAATACAATAATCATAACTCCTAAGATACAGATAAATTAAATCACAAGATAAAATAAGGCAGACAGATACCTTAATTCTCAGAACTGTGGGATGGTGTGGGCGAGGGGAAATAATACTGTGGGATGTCATTTAAGAAGTTAGATTTTGCTTGTTATATGTGGCTGACTCAGTTGCCTGCTGTTAGCTTGGCTCTGTTTTCTCCCTTCTCCCACTTTTCTGGGCTCTGCCCAATCTGTACTGTTACGTTCTCTTGGTTGTCCAGCTCCTGCAGAGATCCACAGTCGATTGATGCCCCGCCGTGAAGTCAGCAGCCCTGTCACCTCAGATGAAGAGTACCTGAGCCCTTTGGAAGAGTTCCCTGAGTCGGTCACCCCTCAGCATCATCCTGTTATGAGAGTGCAACCCCGTTCCGAGATTGGCCCGACCGCAGCACACACAGACATTAACTTCAAGGCTGCACCATGTTTTGAGGTGAGGTGAGAGAATGACATGAGAGTAAAGAAAAGAAGCCAGCAGCTTTGACTTACCTGGATAGCTAGGTCCAAGGGTGTAAGCAATACACCTCTGGATTGTGAGTGGAGTAGGATCTGGGTCTTTTTGCTGCATGTGTTCCTGCAGAAAGACAGAAGGGACTAAGTTTTTGAACTCCCCTTGTCAATTGTCACGATCCTGGCTGATCTTTTTTGTAGATAGCACTAAATGACCAGACGGTACTGGAAGGACAAGATGTGGTCCTACGAATTCGGGTACAAGGAGAGCCCAAACCCATTGTCCACTGGTAAGTGGGTCATATGTTTCAATCTGATTTTAAAAGTATTCCTGTCCTGTCTTCCAGGCACTATTCTTAATGGTTAAGATGGCAGCAATGGGAGTTGCTCCAGTCTTGCAAAATAATAACTGCCTTCAGGCATTTAGCCAAGCAAGCCTTTATACTCCCCCCGCCATCCTATTCATCAGTGTTCCACAACTAATTAACCGTTATATAATGTGTCAGTTGACATGATATTTTAAAAGGTTTGTAGAATTGCATTATTGGTTTTTCATTTCCAGAAGGCACTAAATCAAAACAGGAAAGGTTAATTTATATCTGCATAGTGGAAATGCAAAAGGGAAAAAGATTTAGAACATATATAATGCCTGAGAAAGTGTAATTGTGGATCCCAGTTGCTAGTAAAATTCAGCAATGGTGCTAAAATGCCACCAAAGAAGACATTTTAGCATTCAAATTTGTGACATTTCCACTGCAAGCAACAGTAGAAATGCAGGTATTCTAATCTGTTTTCTTCCCTCTTCACTCTATCAAAGAAGCCACCGATTTTCCACCGTTGCTTATAATGGAAGCATAATGAAGTCCTTCTCTTTTGCTCTGTGTTTGTGAGATGCAGTAGGTGGATGGAAAGGGTGTGAATGTTTTGTGCTCCTGGAAATACATGAAATTGGACTGCTACCCGATGGGGCACAAATGGTACCCTATCCCTGTTTTTTTAAATATTGGTCTCAGATCTGAGATATATTAAGTTGGCTAGAAGAAATGGAAAGAAATGAATGTCTGGTCTCCTGGCTTGGTCTGCCCCGAATTAAGTATAAGAAAAAAAAATGTAACAAAACAGGGGTAATGGCCATACCAGTATTTTTCTGGGGCATGCAGTGGTAGAGAAACAAAGGTGCAAATTATCTCTTGAAGATGGGTGAAATGTTAAGCACTGCAGACTTTCAGACTTTCTATTCTGAACTGTAGGTTGAAGAACAGGCACCCCGTAAAATATGGACGGCGCATTTCTGCTGTGGAAGAAGAAGACGGATCATTCTGCCTCCATATCCGCATGGTGGAATGCACAGATGCTGGCTATTATGCCTGCAAGGCCATAAATGAATATGGCACCAGACAGTGTGAAGCCAAGCTTGATATACAAGGTATATTTGGGAGCTCCAGAGCATGAGAATTACAACAATGCTTTGCCAGTCGTGTGATGATCTAAGAGATCCCACCTGCATGTTTGCTTCTTCCTTCCACTCATCAACCATCCTGCTCATCCCGATGTGAACATGCTTGCAATTTGCTCATAATCTTGGTACTATCTCTCTGGCTACCAGTAGCTGCTTCATGACCATTGGCTAAAGCCATCTTGCCGGGCAAGGATGGAGAACATGTAAAAAAAGGAAGTCACTCAGGAGTACAAAATGAATTGCATTTATAAAGCAGTTTTGAATATTCAAAGTCTTCGATAGAATAGCTTTTGGTAATCTTCACAACCGTGTTGAAGATTGGTCAGGGCCATCCTCATGTTGTACTTGGAAGTCCAAGAAGTACTAGCTTCTCTTTTTTATATATATAAGACTTTGTGCTTGCTACCAAAAGGGAAATTTGAAGCAAAAATTACTTTATTCATAGGTCAATTTCTATGTGTGTTACACATATAATGTAACATTTGGATGTGTGCCTTTGAATCAGTTTTTTACTTTTGGCAACTGCCTGGATAATTCCTGCAGTTTTATTGGCAAGATTTCAGAAGTAGTTTGCCGTTGCTTGCTTCCCAGGTATGACAAAGAGTAACTGATTCCAAGTCATCCAATGTCTTCAAGCCTAAGGCAGGACTAGAACTCATAATCTCCCAGTTTTTGCCTGGTGCCTTAACTTCTACACCAAATTGGCTTTCTATAATATACTGTAACTACATTGCTATAATTGCCAGTTTTGGTGATGCTGTCTACATCAGCCACCAGTGAGTTCCACTTGCAACAAGAAGGGTACATAATAATCTGCCTGACCTCATATCCCCACCATATTTTCCCACAACTTAGCAGGATTTCCCCCCTGTTCAACTTATTTATTGTTATTTAAAACTTGGGTGCCTGGTTTGCCTCTTTCCTTCCAGTTAATACTCATCAGGAATTAGGTGCTTAGGTATGTTTCCATCCTTCTCATAAAGCATCATCTTCATCAGGCAAGGGAGCCAAGAGCCCCAAATTGGGTGTAATGGGCGATGCATAGCTACCATAGGTCTGTTTCTAGTAAAAAAAGGTTAGTTTCAGTTGCCCGATCCCATATTTGGTTTAGGAAAGAGCTGGATCTGCATTCTTCCAACAATTAAGAAAATTTATTATTTGCACTATCTCCATTTTGGAGTCATTAACCAAATTAAAAATGTGGGGTAGAAATATAAATAAATACTAACTGCTTCCACATTAAATTAGCTGCTGCCCTTTGAGGACGCCCCTGGTCTGTTTTAACCCATTTTCTTGCTGTCTCCTTTTGCTAAATAACAGTTAGCCCTTTACTTTGATTCATTGCATCACTCTTGGAAAAATAGTAACGAGCTCCAAGTACTTGAACAAAAATGCTTCCTGGACCCACTATTTCGATCTGACGAAATGTTTCCCAAGCTAGCAGAAGGGGAATCGGGTGTTCTGCCCAACTTCAGTTTGCGGTTGATTTTTTATGAACAAGATGATACTGTGAGATAGGTGTGAGAGTTTATGTGTGCAACTGCTTTGTGTTGAATCATTTGCTTTTGTCAGCCAGTATCTACAAATGTATTTGTGCTGTGGTGAACATCTTTTGCTTAGATTGAGCATGTACAAATTTGTCTGTGCTTTGCTTTTATGTCCATCATGCTACACTAATCCTTCGCTTGCTGACTGTGTTTTTGTCTGTACAGGGAGAGTGAGCTAAGGTTCTCCTGGCCCCTGGGCCACTCTAGCCAGACAACCTGGGCAGTTGCCTCTACTCCCGGCACGACTGAACAAACCAGGCTGCCAAGGCTTGGCTTCTGGATGGCCAGCGCTGAGACTCACCTTGGACGCAGAGCCTGGTTGCAGCTAGGGGAATGGGACGCAGCGGGTGGGAAAGTAGTTGGGGACTCCCTTTAGCTGTCTGAGCAGTTCTGAGCTCCCTATAGCTACATAAGCTGATTTAATCTGTGGCACCTCCTTAGTGTTTGGGCAGGAACCTTTTTATCCAGATGGATCTCCATATGTTCTGTGCTAAGCACAGAATCTCAGAAGTGGACAGCATGCCTGCATACCAGGCATTCCCCATCCAGGTGCTGGTGGTGTGCAGTGCTCATTCTGGCCTTCACTGCTGTCTGGCCTACACTGTGGCCAGTGTGTGGTGCTGTTTCCTTTATGTGTCCATGTCTCCTTGCCTCCTCTGCCTTTGCCCACTCCTCTTCCTGGGGGCTTAGAGCAGAATGCTAGCTTGTCCTCTCCTTGCTGGTCTCTCAAGAGGCTTCTGCTCATCCATGGAGCCAACACATTAAAATGAGGTAATTTTGAAATGAACAGGCCACATCTGGACATTGTTATGCCTCAACTCCAAGACCTCTCAGTTAGAAGGCCACTTAGTTCAATATTTTTACCCAACCATGACCTCTAGGAAACATAAAGTGACCAGGAAAGACCCCTTCGCCCAGGACTGTGTAGAATGGAGAGGGGCTTCGGAAATAATGGGAGGCCATTAGACTTTGGTCTCCAGCATCTTCAGTGGAGGCCAAGGATGCTGTCTCTTACCATCATTCTGCTCCCTCTCTGGGAGTATCTCACAGGAGCTGGGCTATAGAGAATCCTCTTTTTGTAGATGAAATAAAGTCTGTTTGTTTGGTAAAAGTACTGTGTGGTTTGTTCTTAGCACAGATCCTTGTTTCCCTTCTCCCCATGTCCCCTCCCTTTACCATATCATGCTCTTGTGTTCTCCATACCCCATCATGGTTTCCCATTCAGATTGAGTTTGCTTTGGGTTATGACTCCTTTGTCTCCATTCATGTTCTGTTGCAGTGGTCAATGAGTTGCCAGCTATACTAGGAGAAAGTCACTCGAATCGGCCTGTTTACATCTGAAGTGTGGGATAGAAATATTGATCTAAATAAATAATGGTGCTGCTTTTCCACAGCTGTGCAATCTGTTCATCTGTAGAAAGGAAAAAGGAGCCTAGTTAATAGCATTTAACTGAGATATTGAAAACAAGAGCACGTACACAGATAAAACGTTGCTCTGTTTTGCTCTAAACCTCCCCGTTTTGAAATGTGCAAGTTAGCTGTTTCCTCTTGGCTCAGGAAAGGCTTCACTGGAAAACTGGATAACATTTTCCTTTTGTGAGGTAGACTTAGCTGGTTGTAAGATCCTATATAACAGTTAGATTTTTCTGTTCAACCACGAAATGGAATGGTAGGTTTGACATTTAAGATACAGGAAGAAAAGCCTGTAGGTTACACATACTTCCTGTTCCTTTGCATTTTGAACATCTAAGGCAGGGGTGTCAAACTCAAGGCCCAGGGGCCGGATCCAGCCCAGGGGATGGTTAGATCTGGCCCACAGGGCTGCCCTGGAAACAGCAAAGGACTGGCTCACAGTGCCTCTGCCAGCGAAAACTGAGCTGTGTACGGCCCTCCCGAGCTCCGGTTTTGCTGGCAGACGGCTGCAGGCGGCCCTCCCCAGCTCTCCTTTTGCTGGCAGACAGTTGCAGGAGGCCATCGCAGCTGAAACAGAGCTTGGAAGCCCGTTTTGGCTGGCAGAGCACTCAGGCCATCACAGGCGCTCCCGACACAAGCGACGTCAACCTGGCCACCCTGATCATGCCCACCCCTTCCCCTCAAGGTCAAAAACAACCTTGATGTGGCCCTCAATGAAATTGAGTTTGATACCCCTGATCTAAGGTCATCTGCAAAGGGGTGGGGGGGATGACCGTTGTTTTCCCTACCTTGGGAGAATGCAGGATCATAGATTTTTGTCTCCATTATGATTTTGAAGGACAGACATTGAGAATTCCTGGAAATGGGGCAAGTGAATTATCTGCAGCTGAAGCCAGAAAATAATTATGACATTCAAGTTGGCATTTAACTTATTTATGAGAGCAGTGTGTAACAGTTGCCCACTAGGATAGGGTCATCCAAGCCTTAACTTCGCAAATCAAAAAGGTTGTAGCAACATGGCAATTTAATTTAACCATAAAATTTCCATTGCATGCTTTCCACACCTTATTCTTTGCATCCCGTTCCTGTTTTTTTCCATTGCTCAGAGATGCATCTCTTTCTCTCTTTTTTCCATTTCCTCTTCCTTTTCCCTCCTTCCCAGTGCACCCTGAGACACACTCCCTGGCAGTGCTGACCCCGCTGCAGGACGTGGTGGTGGGGGCTGGGGATGCAGCGATCTTCGAATGCCTGGTTTCTGGCCCACCAGATGTGGATGTGGACTGGCTGTGGCGGGGCCGCCTTCTGCAGCCTGCCCTGCTCCAGTGCAAAATGCATTTTGACGGACGCAAGTGCAAGCTGCTGCTTACCTCTGTGCATGAAGATGATAGTGGTATCTACACATGCAAGTTAAGCACAGCTAAAGGTAAGGATGGTAGAAATGCTGTACAAGCAGAGGAGAACAAGACATAAGTAGGAGAAAGGATCTGGGTTCCTGCATTGAACTAAGCCAACCATTGACTTAATCTTGATTTATTAAGCCATTTACTGGGTTCACAAAATAACTGAGGTTAGGCCTCTTCAATGCATACTTCTTGTAAATCACAAATCATAGTTTACAAATCAGTGATTGTATTCACATAACATTAAGCCAACCCCCGAGAACCCTGTAACTTTGAGATATCAATCATGTCCCTAAATTAATAGATAAGAAACACTTGGGATGTCGTGGATCAGAGGGATGTGGTGGCTCAGTGGCTAAGACGCTGAGCTTGCCAATCAGAAAGGTCAGCAGTTTGGCGGTTTGAATCCCTAGTGCCGCGTAACGGAGTGAGCTCCCGTTACTTGTCCCAGCTTCTGCCAACCTAGCAGTTCGAAAGCATGTAAAAATGCAAGTAGAAAAATAGGGACCACCTTTGGTGGGAAGGTAGCAGCGTTCCGTATGCCTTCGGCATTTAGTCATACCAGCCACATGACCAGAAAGACATCTTTGGACAGCGCTGGCTCTTTGGCTTTGAAACGGAGATGAGCACCACTCCCTAGAGTCGGGAACTGATTAGCACATATGGGCAAGGGGAACCTTTACCTTTACCTAAGAACACTTGGGCTGTTTGAGGTGCTAACTTCTCATCTAGTCACTAAGCTTGTCTTTTCCATCTGTCTGATAAATCACTGCTTTTTAATTTTATTTTTAAAAGATGTTTCCACTTCAAATCCCCATTAAAAGCATAAGAACAAGCCAGGCTGGTTTGTTTCGCTCTCCTTTCTGTCAAGCTTATTCCTGGGTGGCAACAGTGATAGTTTAAAACACCCACCCACGGATACACACATCACCTTTGGAATGCCAATAAGTAGCCTGTCTCTGTGCCGGGGGCTGGAGGGGAGCATCAGCTTGTGAGAGTGGGCAGAGAGAGAAGCTCAAATCATCAGATTTAGGAAAGATGCAGAGCAATTTGGTAAAGAAACACATCCCCTTCAGTCATGCTGGACGATAATTCCATCCTTCGTACATTACAATATGTGAGCTGTGGTTTGATGGGTGTACATTGTGAAAGGTTGTACCGCAAAGATGGGGAATTGGAGCTGGGAACAGCTTAGCAACAGCTGGGAAGCCTCCATCTTTGCAATATAGGTAGTCCTTGACATTTGTTTACACAATGAAAAAGGCATTAAACGGAGAAAAGTAAAAACGATTCCCACAGCCAGAATTAAATTTATCAATTGGTGTTTAGATTATGATTTCTGAGACCAAATTCCTGAGCGCATGTTTGCAGAGGAAATAATTTGGCTTTTGTAGTTCACTGGTTTACACTGAAGATAAAGCCAATATCCCTTTTGAGTTGTGCTTAAGTCCTAGTGATTCCATGAGCACACCTATAGTTTTATCAGTGTGGCATGTCCCCCTTCTTCCAGGATGTTTTTCATCAACTTCCCACTTTAGTTCACAACCCTGAGATTACATAGTGGTCTCCTATCCAGGTATAATGTTGCCTGGTTTTTTTTTTAAATAGCCAAAACCAAACAGATGCTGCCATGATCAAAATCTAGAGTTTGTACTGACTGTATTTTGGTCTTCTAATGCCCAAATGTAGCTAAAATGAACACATCTACATATGCAAGGTGCCAACTTCCTTCCCTCTATCTAGGTATATCTCCTGGGCAGTAAATCAGTTGGGAAGCAAAAAATAGAGAGAACATCATGATTAGAAGCTCTATGTAATAGAGCTCAAAGCATATTTTTCTGGCAACTTTTTATTTCATTGGAAAAAGTTGGAGTGAAAGAACATTATTTAGAAACAATTTTGCACTCTTGCTTATTTCTGTTTTTTTTAAATTATTATTATTCTGCTTTTTAGAAGCCAAAATCATAAGACAACTTACAATCAAGTATACTAAAACACACGTGCACACAGAATATATAAGGTCTTGCATTAAAGCAGCAGTATAAAACATGTAACTTAGCTAAACAGCCCAAATAAAATGCACCAAACGATCAAACAGATTGAAAATAAGACTGGAATCAGATGTATATTCCTTTGGGAAGGTGGGGTGTCCATAAAAATGGAGGTCACCACTGAAAAGCTTGTCTTATAGTCTGACACCTGGCACATAAACATAAAAGTTCAGATTAATAATAAAACAAAATACCAAAAAATGTAGCATCTAATTTACTCCTTAGGAACCTTTATCTCCTCTGTAGCTGCTTAATGCATTGCAGAGATGTGATTGCATCCAGAGCTTTTCAAACTGAAGGGAGTTTGTAGATTTTAAAGAAAATTCAAAATGGCTTGAAAAAGATACTACATTCCATGAATTTGCCCCGGTCAAAAATGTTTCACAGGTTATTGGAGCAATATAGTAGCAGGAGAAAAAAGAGCAAATCCTAAAAACCCTATTTCAAAGTTCCTTCACCTTTGTGACAAGCAATGGCAGCTTTATAGCAGGTTGATTTTTATTGTAACATTCTTTTATGCAGACCACCCTAGGTATACATAAATTGAGTTAGGGATTACTTGTTGAAGTAATATTATGAAATTATTTAAATAAACAAGTTTGCTTTGGTAGTGGTAGCTGCAAGCTTCTTCTTTGAGGGAGAAAATTTACACATTATTTACATTTGATTCCCAGACTGAGGGGGGAAATCTTGTAAAGCAGAAAGCTGGAAGGGATCTGGCAATCTTTATGCTTGTCTATACAACCAGATGAATGGATTCTGTTTCTATAGGAATGGGAGCAGAGTTGCTCTGAATTGGGAGAAATGCTCCAAGCAGGTTTGCCATGAAATTAGTTCTGATCTGGCCTCATGGACAGTCTGCCCTGCCAACATTTATCAGATGTTTCATTTCATGTGTCAGCAAAAGTGTAACTTAAAGTACAAGAGTGGATCCACAGCCAAATGCCAATCTCTAGAGTTCCATTTCCAAGAAGAATTTAGGATTCAGAGGCAGGAACAACATTTAAGAAGGGTACAGAAAGAGTAAAAGCAAGTTAATTTCATTTTCTGGATATTCTTGCCTTTTGAAGGGGTTATTTTTAAAAAAAAAATCTTGCCTTTTTTACTTTTAACAAATAACTCAAGGCGATGAACATACATAATACTCCTTCCTCTTTTTCTCCACAACAAAACCCTGTGAGGTGAATTGGGCTGAGAGAGAGTGGTTGCCCAAAGTTACCCAGCTGACTTTCATGCCTAATATGGGACTAAAATTCATTGTCTTCTGGTTTCTAAGATAGTACCTTCACGACTTCACCAAACTGGCTCTTTTTCCCCTCCCTAATATCTTTCCATACTTACTCATATATCTCAAGACCAGGAAGAGTCAACTGCATAGCAAGCTGCTTTCCTTGTCCTATAATCTTTCTAGATTCCAAAGCTTTTAAAGGCAAGGAAAAGACCAAATCCTATGGATTCTTTGCTGACTGTCCACTGTGCTTTGCAGATGAGCTGACCTGCAGCGCCAAGCTAACAGTGTGGCCTTCACGACATCCCCTTTTCACTCGCAAACTGGAAACTGTGGCTGTGGTGGAGGGACGAACCGCACGGCTTGACTGCAAGATCAGTGGGGAGCCCCCACCAACCATCGTTTGGACCCACTTTGGTAATTCTTCCCACCCTGTAGTTCAGAGACACTACTTACAAGATTTTCTAAGATCAGGCAACATGGCTATGGAGGGAGGGGAGGGTACATACATGGATTGTTGTCCATTTACTTGGACCAGGCTTGGTGGTAAAGAGGCAGAAGGCCACAGGATCTATTCTCTTTCAAAAGATTGTGGGAACATCTGTAGCCAGACTTGCAATAAGCTGCCTCATCAAAAATCAGTATTTGATCTCCTAGTGATCAAATATATATGTTAAGAACCAATAGAAAAAAATTTCCCTGGCTTCAGACATCATTGAACCCAAATCCCACCAGGATCTACTGAGGTCAAAAGTCTCCACACTACCCAAATCCACATCTTACAGCCTTCCCTTCATTGTTAACATGTTTCTTTGCAGTGGCCTTTTGGCATAACCATTTCTCAGCAGAGCTTGGCCTCTATTCTGGGGTGGTAAGTGACCTGTTAATCTACCAGTTGGTAATGAGAACATGTTCAGTCACTGACTATGACAGTAGCTGCAGGAAAAACATGGTTGCTGCCATGCCAAAGAGTTTTAATATGTCTCTCTCTATCCCTCAAGATTCTGGAAAGGGAACAAGAAGATTCTTTTCACTGTATTCTGCCAGTGGTCTTAATTATGGTCCAAGACCTAGAGAGCTATATTTTATTATCGGCCCCATGGGCCCTGAATGCTAGATTTTAACTTTCAGATAAATTGGTACCCATTTGTGTCTTCTACTCCCTTCTGGGTCAGACTCTGACTGTCATGTGTCTGATGTAGGCCAGCCTGTGCAAGAGGGGGAAGCCATGCGTATACAGCAAGATGGGGGACTCCACTCTCTGGTCATCCTGCATGTGAGCTCCGAGGATGAGGGTCAGTACGGGGTGAGTGCCAGCAACAAGCACGGCCGAGCTGAGTGCACCGCAGAGCTGTATGTGGAGGAGCCGCGGCCAGCAGCTAGCTCCCAGATGTGAGTGGGAGGAGGTGGAGGTGGAGGAGGTGGAGGTGGAAAAAGGGCTGAGAGGGGATTGCTTATGGAAACATCCAATCAAGATCCTAGAGACGTGTGTGCAATTAAATATGCTGTATAGCTGTGACATTGCCAGAAAGTCCTTAGTTATGGCAATGTGTTTATGATCTGATCCCCAGTCATGGGACTCTAACTCTCTTTGGTTATTTTAAACCCTCTTAGGTAAAAGATGAGTCTACTTTGTTTTACTGGGTCTCTATTTTGACCCAGTGCTATTTTTGCTCCATCTCTGCCTTTCCATTAGCCAATGAACCCATAGGAAGGCTCATGCATTAAAATAGCCTGCTGTCTTGATAGGTATAAAACCAATGATGGACTCTTCCTTCTCTTCAGGGCCATAAGAGAATTAACAGCAACTCTTGAAAACAGAGTTTTTAAATCTGGGAATCATTCTGTACTCAGATCTGGGAACCAGATTTGCTACTGTTCTAATTAACACAGTCTCATGTGCAATTCTGGAAGATGGACTTCAACATGGCCTAGATGCTTGCCTTAAACTACTGTGTGTAGCTTTTAAATGCACACATAAACCCCAGACAGACAGACAGACTGACAGACCGTAGCTGTGGGAACCAGCTTTGCTTGTGGGTTTTGCAAGTTTTCTCAGAGGATTCCCTTCCTGTTTTCCAGTTCCAGATTTTATAGAGGCTTCAACGCACAGAACTCTGATGAATCAGCAAACTATAATTAGCTTGCTTGAGGCCAGGGACATTATCAAGACAAAATAGAGACATTTTCTATTAAGCCCAATTGAACCAATTACATGTAATATAAAAAGAGCCCTAAAGAGTGAATCAGTTGTCTCCAAGAATGTCCTTGCCACTGCCTAAAAAGAAAGGTTTTCTAGGTATCCTGGATAATGGAAAGCATTAGTCAGACAATCAAAAAAATTAATCTGACTGGGCAGTCCCCCTTATCTTGTATTAAAAACAAATGTTTTTGATTGGCAATGATTCCCCTTTCCAACGTGGAAAACAATCTGAAATCATTTTGGTCTCATAGAATCCCTGTTACATATTAGTGAATGCAATTGAAGACTCTCTTATGGCCATTGAAAAGGAGTTATATGTTATATGTTGCTCCAGAAAAATATGGAGATGCTGACTAATTTCCTATCTTAAAATGGTATAATTTCCTTAACAACAAAAAAAAGAGATGCTTAAGAGGAACATCAATGCTAACTACCTGCTTGGTTTTCCTTTGTTTGTTTTGTAACAAACAATAACGGCACAAAAAAAAGCTTTAAAAACTTAAAAAAATTAAAGATACAAACTGAGAAGGGGGAAAAGTCTATTTTATAATTTATACTTATCAATAATCATTGGTTAACCAATGAATTCACTAATCATATAACTGGTACAAGATATTATTGTAAGATATGACAAAATTTCTGCCATAATATTACATATTGCTGCATCCTTTGTTAGACAATATTGCCGTTTCCAAAACAGATAGATGACACACTTCCTACAACCATTCCTTGACATCTAGAATAATATCACTTTTCCAATTTCTTAATATAATTATTTTTGACATTGTCTCCCTTCCATGCTCGATATAACCATGATTTTTGATAAAGTCAAATTCCACAGCCGTGTAAATTCAACATTACATTAACATCTTTTAACACTTAAAGATTTTCCTATAAATCTCCTAATATACATTAATACATAATCCCAAACCTGGTTGATTTTTCTTGTAATTCTGCATATCTTTATGCATACATTACATACATACAAATTGCATATAAATCAATGCAAATTGCATACAAATCAGTTACGGATTCATATTCCCTATCCCCGTGATGATGAACCTATGGCACGCGTGCCAGAAATGGCACGCAGAGCCATCTCTCTGGGCACACAGAGCCATCATCTGTTTCTCTTCTGGGTTCCGGAGCGTGCATGTGCCACCTGCACTTTCATTTTCATTTTCCTAGCAGAGCGGCCAGCAAGAACACGCGGTCTGGACCTTCCCTCCCTCCCGCCAGGCAAGCAGCAGGAGAGCAGTTGGTGCAGCCAGGAAAGGCTCCAGCTGGAGAGGGGTGTATTTGCCTCTTTGGGGACGGGCGGTGGGGCAGCGGGGTGGCCGCAGTCGCCCCCCCTCACCCTAGGCGGGATGGGGAGGGGCCCTTCATCCTGGGGGGACCCAAAAAGCCGCCAGGCGGAACTGGCATATATGCACAGGACAGCTGGTCTTGTGCACATGCACAGAAACCTGAAGCTGTGCCTATGCGCACACCAAAAATCACATGTTCTTTCAGTTTCCATCACGCGAGTGCGCACACAGGCTCACCTGCTCCCGGTTTTGGCACTCGGTGCCAAAAAGGTTCACCATCACTGGTATAGGCTGACACTTTAGCATTAAAGTTGATACCTTTCAATCTAAATTTAGACTTTTCTGTTTAGCTTCAATTGCAATTAATTTTGCTTGAGTGAATCAGATTCATGAGTTGATTCATATTAAAATCAACTAGAGACAAAAAATTCTTAAATAGGAGTAATTTTTAAAAAATCCAGAGGGCTTTGTATATGCTTTATTGGATTTCCCTTTGGAGGGAGAAAAAGAGAGAAACCATGATGTAACATTCCTTATAGGTTAAACTACTACTTCTGAGTTTATTTGTGAAGAAGAAAACTTCGATTGGAATAGGCTGCTATTACTTTATGCATTCCCATCCATGTGTTCTTTGGCTGATAATCACACTGTGACAAAACCTGTTTAACCAGGTGTAGTTTTATTATAGACAACTTTCAGATTTTGACCTCAAAGATTTCAAAGCAAGTATTTTTTTTAAAATAAATCCTCTGATAAATCTCCCAAAGTAGAATGTTTTCATTTGAGATAATCAGATTATTAGCATTTTGTCATGAAACGCAAAAATATATATTTTCTGGCCATGAATTGTTTGGTGATAGTGCTAATGCTAATGTCATTGTTGCTTTTCTCAGCTGCAGAATTTCTGTGGTTCCCGGAAATAATTTATAGCTATTAAAAGCTGCAATTCTTAATCTTGATATCCAATGAAAAATACGCCAGGATAGTTTTTAAAGAAGTTAAAAGCCACCAGAAATCTCTATTTCACATGGCACAATCTTCACTTAAATATTTCTGTAGCTTTTTAGGCCAGGAAAAGAAATAAGCAATGGTAATCATTCCTCAAGATTTCAGGAACATCAGTACTCTCTCTGTTTGGTCCTAGATTAAGGGGAAGTGGCATGCATGCAAAAGTGCCTGTATAGATAATCCTCAACTTAACTAATGACCAAAGTTGCAAAAGCACTGAAAAAAAGTGACTGGCTTACTGTTCCTTGCACTTATGTTGATTGCAATGGGCTTCTGACAAGCAAAGTCAGATGGATTCTTTTAATTACTGTGTGATTCACTTAAGAACCACAGGGAATCACTTAACAACCATGGCAAAAGTGTCAACATTGGGCACATCTCAGTTGCTTAACTCGGCAACAGAAATTCTGATCTCGATGGTGGTTGTAAGTCAGGGAAGGGTTCCTACCAGTCTAACAACTGGTTCGGTGATCACGCATGGGGCTGCCCTTGAAGAGCACTCGGAGACTTCAACTGGTGCAGAATGCGGCCGCGCGAGTGATCATGGGTGTAC
>JANHGC010000001.1:166174-187595 GCA_027560395.1 Boaedon fuliginosus | reverse complement strand
GGCACCCTTCACTGGGGAAGGTTGCTCTGTCTGCTCCACTGCTTCAAGTTAAAGCCCTGCCCATTTTCTATTCATAGGTCATGTCTGTCTAATGCAAAAAAAAAAATCAGCATCTTTGCCAAGACAGAGCCTGTCTGCCTTCCTTCTTCCCTCCCTTTCTCCCCGCTAATAGAGTGGTGCTGCTTGTCCAGTTATTCGTGGTCCTGTGGAGATGCAGGACAGGCAGTGGGAGAATTCGCTATTGAATTCTCAGAATTGTTCAGTCATCAAAGGAAGAGGATGATTTTTGAGACTGATATCCCAGTCAGGTCTTGATTCACAGGACTTCTCATTCTTGAGTCAGAAGGGAACATTACCAACAAAATGGGATATGCACCACAGTTATGCGTGGATTTAATTACACAAGCTGATACTTACAAAGCAGGTAGATCCTGTAATATCCTGCTTCTCCAACTCTGCATTAACTGAAGAAACTGCTGAGTGGTCATACTTTGAGCACTACATGACTAAAGGTTGCCCAGATGCTACAGAAGAAGAGAAGGCAACAACTAACCCCAGGGTTTCTTCCCCTTTTGCACTGAACCAGAAGCCTTGAAAGCTCCTCTGTGGATACAATTCAGTGGGACATTTCTATTACTCAGGAAAAGTGATAATCTCAAGAAGGTACCCTAAATTCTAGGATACTAGGGTGTTCTAACCGAATGCCCCAAGAATAGGTTTTTTTCATAATCATGCATCTGCCTGTTGCAATGATTGGAAGAACAGAAGGAGCAATGGAGAGAACAGCCTAGGCAAAGAGACGGCACGATCCATCTTTCTAAGCAGGCAAATAACTTAGAATAGCTGCAGACTAAGTCAAGTCTGCAGAGTGTCCCAAGGTAATCCAGGTGTGCCCTAAAATATTATATGAAAAAATTGGAAATAGGATTTACTACTGTAAATTATTTGTCCTCCATTGTGTCAGAATAACAGAATAACAAGAGTTGGAAGGGACCTTGAAGGTCTTCAGGTCCAACCCCCTGCTCAAGCAGGAGACCCTATTCCACTCCAGACAAGCGGCTGTTTAATCTCTTCTTAAAAACCTCCAGTGATGGAGCGCCCACAACTTCTGGAGGCAAGTCGTTCCACTGGTGAATTGTTCTCAGTGTTAGGAAGTGTCCTTGAAGAACATTTAGTGGGAAAAGCAGCAATCCTCAGAGCAGGATTCCCATCCTGCCTTATCTTTAGAAAAGGTTAGCCATGCTCTAAAGTGGAACTCTTTTGCCCCAGGAGAAACTTAACAGAGTCACTTTTCACAATCCCAATAATCTCAGAAGTCCTTTCAGATGGGTCTCAATGTGAATTGACAGTAGTTTATTTCAGTAAATGTCATAGAGATGTTTAAAAATATTGCATTATGTTTATTATCAGCCAACATCTCATTTCTTCTTCTTTTTTCCTTTTAACAACTTATCAGAAAAGACTAGAAATAGAAACGCCATTCAACAAATATTGTATTTTACAGCAGTTCCACTCTCTTAGGTTTTAGATGAAATGAATTCATAAAGGGGATTTTTATTGAATACTTGGATTATTTTACACTTTGAGAATGCAAATTAAATTGTTTTTAAAGGAAGACTACACAGGCAGCAAATGGATAATCACTCCTTTCTATGCCTACAGCCTGTGTTCTGTGTTCAGAGGAGACAGAGGAGATACTTAAATTAGCTGGAAGTACGCAGAAATCTTTTCTGATGCACTGAGAAGTGACTATGGCTCTTTGCAACATAATCCCTAACAACATCTGCAGATGCTAAATTGCAATTACTCAGCAGTAACAACCATTACAGGAAAAGCAATGCCAACATGTGGAAGAAGACTCACATCTGGACACACAGCGTTAGAATGCGGTGTGTCCTAGGCCCTCCCCAGGCAGAAGATGTCTGGTGGAAGGGCCCAGCTCTGATCTTGTCTGTTTTTTTTTTTTCTTCTCTCTCTTGCAGTACCTGCCAAGATAGAGAAAGGCCCGGACAATGTAAAGGCCAAGAAAGGCAGCACAGTCAATTTGATAGCTCACATCACTGGGGAGCCAGCCCCTGATGTTGGCTGGGCCAAGGATGGGGAGGATATTGAAGAGGATGATCGGTGAGTGAAGCCCAGGTCTGGGTATTGGATGGGTAGCCTCAGATCGGAGGTCACTGGGGTTCGAACAAAGATATAATAAGAATTTCTGACCTTTCTTCCTTGATCATACTAGCCCTTGCTGGTAACTTTTAGGTGCAGAGAAAAAACATAGGTGATGCCCTAGCTTAAATGTTTATAGTACAGTGTATAATGTGAACTTCCAATATTATTCTTCCTCTTTCTCCAGTTCTTTCTCTAGTGATTGTCAGGTTAAAAAGAGCTTGTTGCCCTTTGATTAGTATCCTTTGCACTGAGAGGGCATGAAAGAGAAGGCAACTTAGTCCAGATAACTGCCAATTCTCTAGAAGAAAGTAGATAAAGTCAAGAAGAAACTTCTTTCTATTATAGATCTTAAAATGGGTTCCCAAGTTCTGATTCCCTTTCCTTCCTCTGCAGAATATACTATAACATTGGCAGTGACTCAACAACTCTCACTATCAAGAAAGTGACGCCAGCTGATGCTGGGAAGTATGAGATCTTCGTGGAGAACAGCCTGGGCATGGATCAGTCCTTTGCACGCCTTGATGTGAATTGAGCTCCCATCTCCCCACGGTCTGACCCACCCCAAAAGAAGCTCTCCTCTACCCAGCTTTCACAGCTGGGGAATGCAATTAAAAACAAGCAAACTGGAGCAGTAGGGATATTTTGTTCCTCTGCAATACCCCCGAGCTCAGCTACTTCTCTCTCTGATGCTTTGAGTCTCTCACTCACACAGGACAGCTTCAATGAGGGTACAACTTTTTCCTGACTTGCTGGCAAGAATACCTCCACCTCCCACTATTCTGCTCCAGGGCTCAATCCACTTCTTGGGCAGGCAGGACCATCAGCTTATCAATAGCTTTGCCATCAATCTGTCATAGGGAAGTTCACTGAAAAGCCATCTAGGTGGGGGCATGAAAAGGGCAGGGCAGAGACGACATGCCAGTGGTCTTTTCCCCGGTGCTGCCAAAATAGTCAGCCATCCCAGAAGCCTCCAGATTCTTCTGGGCCCATTTTCTTGCTTGACAAACTAAATAAAACCAAATGACTCTGTATTGTTTTGTGAGTTTATATGATGATGATTTATCGCAGTCAGCCAGAGATTACTGGATTTGGCATTTTCAGCCACCTATCGAATCCTTATTATTATCCTTAAACATAATTTTTGTCTCAGCCGCAGTCCACACCTCATGTAACTTAAAGTCACCCTTAGCTGTCCGAGTGTTTCCCCTCTTTTCCTTACATAACTTTTGCCATGGATAAGAACTGGTAACCTTCCTCGGCCTTGGGCTTGGATCTGCTCTGCTGCTCTGCTGCTCATAGCTGGGATTGGTATTCCATGTTGTGCTGAGCTCTGAAATGCTTTGAGTTGCCTTTATGTAATGTCTCACCCCAGTGTGGTTTGAAAACCAGGGTTTTGCAACTTAGTGTTGTGTTGGGACCAGACAATTAGGATTAATACATTTTGCATAAATGCACCATGGTTACCCAGGATTACTAGCTGAGATTTCAATTTGCATTGTGGATAAGCAATCTAGGCACAGTCATCAGAACATTTTACAGTTGTTCAGAGTCCAATTTCTATGACTTTCCCAACCTGTGGACTTTGTATATATTTGCTGAGTTGCGGCCCTAGCACAGCAGGATCCTGAAGACCAAAAGCATTTGGGACTTTTTAATGAAGAAGGAACCTTCTGGATGGCAAGGGTCTACCCACCTCTTTTTCTTGGCAATGTTGCCGCCTGCCGGTTGTCAGAAACATTGCAGGACCCCCTTTTCAGTCCGCTGCTCTGGAGATATAAATAACTCTCCCTGACCATATTGGGGATTGTTTGAGTCTCCAAATTTTCCTCGTCACCTTGTCCACATGATAGGACCCAAATGAGGGGAAGAGGAACAGATGATCTCCATTCCTTCCAAATCATGTTGTGAGTGCTCCCTTGACAAAGCTTGTCTTCAAACAGTACCTGCTTATTTTATTTATTTATTAAACAGATATAAAACGTATATAATACAAGCTCATTAAAAATAACCATCCACCCATCCCACCCATCCCCATGGCAGCAACAATACAATCAAATCAGCTGTTTGATCATCTCCATCAGTGGTTTCCAGGCCCACTTACAAAACCATGTTTTTAGGGCTTTTTGGGAAAGTAGCAGGTGGGGGACCAACCATATCTTGGGAGGAATAATGTTCCATAATGAAGGGGTCACCATCAAGAAGGCTATTTTTAATGGTCCCATCAAATGACAATCCCTATTCTATAGGATCCGTGATATATATAGGATATATATATCCTATATACACCACGGATATATATAGGTGCTCTCTCTCTCTCTCTTTCTCTCTCTAAATGCAATAGGGAAGAGGCAGTCGATTCTTCAAATAACCTGGCCCCAAGCCAAGTAGAGTTTTAAAGATGATAAACAGGATCTTGAATTGCATCCGGAAGCAGATTTCCTGACAGATAGTTTTTTAATGCTGTTAATTCAAAGATACAGCAAAGCTTCACTGGACAGCACAGAACCAAAAGCATACAGTTAACAGTGGAGAATCCTCCCCCACCACCTCAAAAAATTCTGATTTTGCAGTGATAATTGCATAATAAAACCCTCATCTGAAAACACTTAGCAACTCTCTCGCATTCGTAAAGCTTTATAGGACTTTTAGAAGAATGGGATTTAATGTTCACGACACACTTCAGGTTGTGTTACCATTCAATGGATGATCTATTACAGGTAAGCCCTGCTAAGTCTTGAAGAGAAATCATTTGGAGAAAGACTAAAGGTGGGTTTTAAAGATGGCTCTAGTCTCAGCATCTTGAATTTATTTCTGAGATTTCAAGATAGGCAAAAATGACACAGATTTGTTTCTTGTCGTCTTGCAAGGTTTTAATTCATGATTCTTGACATCATGTGATTGGTCGTGCAGTCACCGTAGATACCTTATAATATCCATTAAAAGCTATTTTCTGGATGTGAAATCTTACAGTACATGAAATACTGTAGTAGGAAGCCCACTGAAACCCAAATATTTCACCACCAATATTCCAAGCCGTTAAAAGACTGGGGAATGAAATGAGGTAGTCCAAGAACAAGAGAGAACTGAAAATGTCCTTCGAATACTGATGGACAGATTATGGGACGGTGTGTGTGTGTATGTGAAAGTGTTTGGCAACGAACACCCTAGAAAAAGGACACAGCAGACTCTGGAACTGCTGCAGGCCTCGCTTCTTCCCCCCTACCTCACATATGCCAATCTACAGTACTGGGAAGGAAAAACCATTTGCACATGCTTGGAAGCTAGTCTGTCTCTAATGATTTTGGAAGGCTGAAAAATCAACCCAGGGAAAGCAATTCTTTATTGTGCTCGCTCCCCAGTTCAGCAACAGAAATCAGCATCACTAGGAATCTGGCTTTGGGCCCATCGTTCTCTTTCAGCCCAACTCACCTCACAGGGTTGTGGTTGTTGTGGGAACAAGAGGAGGAGGAAGGAGCATTAGATAAATTCGTGGCTTTGAGTTATCTACGGGGAATAATAAAGGCGGGATATAAAGGAAAGAAAGAAATCTGCCAGTACCCGGCAGTGTCATCTTTGATCCATGTCAAGTCCTGTTGAATGGGAATCTACAGCAAGTGGCATCATCTACTACCCTATCTTGGCTGTGCCCAAAACATTTTAAGTGCGGCCATTCCAGGTACACGTTTGGCATTGGAGGAATCACCGACAAGCCCCAAATCTACGGGCCAGGGTAGAAGTCAGAAACAGGCAAAACCTAATTAGACCCGCGTTCATTGTTTCTTGAGTCTCCAGGAGCCCAGGCCAAAGGAAATTAAACCCGAGGACGGCTGGTGGGAACGAAACCGGCGCCCGCACTGCATTTTGGGCCATCTGGAGTCGTGGCAGGAGCCTTCAGGCTGAATCGCGCCGCCGCCTCCCCCTGTCCCCCCAAGAACTTCGCGGGGACGTGAATGCAAAGACGGGATGCAGCAACGGGGTGGGGTGGGGGTGGGGGAGGTGCGAATGCTTTGAGCTTTCCGGGCATTTCTTCGGGAGAGTCCCAAATCTTCCGCCCGGCAGCTCTTCTCCTGCGGCTTTTAAGGCAAATCCCCGCGGAGGAGCCCGAGCTTTAGATCCACGAAGAGGTGGAACCGGTGACGTGGCATTCTCACGTGCTCGGAAGCAGCAGAAGGCCGCGTTCCAGCGGAGAGGAGGTCTGGCCTCGGGGGTCTTCCGTGCCCTAAGGATAGTAGTGCCCAGGAGCCTGTCTTCTCCACCGCCCAGACCCCTAAGCGGGCCATGCTGAAAGCCGTGATCCTAATCGGGGGTCCCCAGAAAGGTGAGCTGATATTATCCCTCGATACCTCCCGGAAGCTGATGCCCATTCGGGCTGGAGGCGGCAGGGCAGCCCCTTCGCCGAAAGAAAAGCCAGTCCACGATTTGGTGAAATACCCACCCACACACACACACACCCCAAAAATCGAGACCACGATGTGCGGGTTTGACGTGTTCCAACAGCCTCCTACCACCGTATACCTCCCAGCGTCCTGTTAGGTCCCTCAGGGTTGGCCTCCTCCGGCTAAGTCAGCTAAGCAGTGCCAGCTGGCGGTTCCACGGAGGAGAGCCTTCTCTGTGGCTGCACCAGCCCTCTGGAACCAACTACCCCCCGCCCCCCGCGCCCCGGGGATCCCGATTGTCCCTGACCTGTTGATCTTCCGCAGAGCTTTTTAAACCTGGCTATGCCAGCAAGCTTGGGGCTAATGATCCCGACCCGAGGGGAGGGTTTTTAACATTATTTTAGATTGTTTTAAATTTTTTAACTGTATTATATTGTTTAAACTGTTGTAAGCCGCCCAGAATCCTATGGCAGTTGGGCGGCCTATAAATGAGATTAATTAAATAAAATGTTGTGTCTGTGTGTGTTTGTTTTCTGAGGTTTTCACGGTGTTTGTATGTATGTAATTATGTATGTATGTATGTATGTATGTATGTATGTATGTATGTGTGTATGTGTGTGTATATTTAACCCTTAGCTGACTTCTGACCCACCCACCACCCCCGTATCTCCCAACCCCTGTTTTTCCTCCTGTCCAGAGCAGCCGGGTCTCTCCTTCGGAAGGACCCTCCCTTCAGATGGCAGTAATAATGTCACTCCCGAACCTTCTCTGTGCCAGGCTAAATGCCCCCATCTTCTTCAATCCTTCTTCACAGTCGTGGCTGGGTAGGCTCCCCATGGTTAATGGGCTCCCTAAAAGGCTGTACGATCTGTGGAGTGCAGAACTGATTTCCACAACCCCGTCCATGCTTCCTTGAAGGCTGCCTAAATGCAATGATTCCCCCCACCCCACCCCTTATAACACTTTGGGATCCACTTTGTGCTTTATTGTCTGTTAAGCCCGGCTTCTGTCTGAAGATTGCTATACCAAAAGGAGGGACAAATTCTGGGGACTGTGGGCTCCTGTTTCTGGAATTGTCTTGCTTTTTCAGGGACCCGCTTCCGGCCCTTGTCCTTTGAAGTGCCCAAACCTTTGTTCCCAGTGGCAGGGGTACCCATGGTACAGCATCACATCGAGGCATGCACTAAGGTAAAGTCAGATTAAATTTTGGAAGGGCAGGGTGGCACCTGTTGCCTTACCTTAATCGTAATGAAGCAAGCAAAAAAATGAAGTCGGTTGTTATGCCTGATGCTTTTCCTGGCATTTCTGACAGGTGCCCAACATGAAGGAGATTCTTCTGATAGGCTTCTATCAACCTAATGAAGCACTCAACCACTTCCTGGTGTCTGCCCAGCAAGAGTTCAAAATCCCTATCAGGTGGGTGGCCAGTGGTTATTGTAAGGAAAAAATGAAAAAGCAGCCCCAAGGCTATCTATCACTCAGGCACTGCATAGTCTGGCCTTTAAAAAAAAAAAGCTCGATTGGATTGGCCAATACATTGGAACATTGTTATCATCTTTTCTTAGGGCCTTCCAGATGTGTTAGGCCAGACCTCCTGTCACTCCCAGGAGTTCTAAATTCTATTTTACCCATTGATTCCAAGTTTTCCATTCCTTTGGCTGTACCCATATGTAATTTTCCCTAAGGACTGAGGACTGTGCCTCGTGTTGGGTGAGGTAGATATAGTACTTGAAGTAGATGTCGTACTTGTGTTTATCCTGAAATAAAAAGTAGAGAGTGTATAACCATAGTGGCAAACCTATGGCACGCATGCCGGAAGTGGCACGCAGAGCCCTTCCTCCCAGCACGCAAGCACATGCCTCCACGCCCCACGCATATGCGCACACGCCTCCTGCGATTCGTGACTTGCAAAAAAGCCCTCCTGCCTGCCCCGACTCTATTACTTGCTTTTCTTCCCTCTTCTGAATCACAGCTGATTGTCGGGGAAGCCCCGATCAGCTTTTTGTTGAAAGCGGGAAGATTGTGCAAGGAGGAGGAAGCGTGTGTGTGTGCGCACGCATGTGGGGATCACATGTGCACACGTGAGGATCATGTGTGCATGCGCATGCACACGGACCTGAAAAGATTCGCCACCACTGGTCTATAAGCTTCCACTATTTGGAAGTTGGAGGCTCCAAGAGCCATCTAATAAGGCGAATTTCTAATTTCTGTAGGTATCTCCAGGAATACGCAGCACTTGGCACAGGTGGGGGTATCTACCACTTCCGTGACCAAATCCTTTCAGGTAATCCTGTAGCCTTCTTTGTGCTCAATGCTGATGTCTGCTCTGAATTCCCTCTCGAAGAGATGCTTGCCTTCCACCGTCAGCGTGGCAGTTCCAACAGCTTCCTCATGCTGGGCACCACGGTAGGAGACAGTCCTCCCTTCCCAAACTGGGTCAGTCATGAAGGAATGATTGGGAAACAGAGGGTCAGTTAACTAGAGAGTCCTGGGGCACCAGGCAGGAAAGCCTGGACCCTTCTGAAGATGCTCTTTTGAAGCTTCAAGTGTTTCTGTCCCCTCAGTGCATCCGTGCCAATCTTGTTTTCTGCAGGCCAATAGGAAGCAGTCTCTGAACTATGGCTGTATCGTGGCAAATGCTGACACACACGAGGTATGAAGGTATGAAGCCAGGCGGAAGGAGGGTGCATGTCTGGGAAGGAGGCAGGACCCCCTCGTGAGCCGAAAAGGGAAGGCCTTTCTGTGAGTCCTGCCTTCTGCGTGCTAGATCCCAGGTTTCCCCTCAGGATAGTGTATAACTTTGGCAAGGCTCTTGTCACTTCCACCAATGTCCCCTCTTTTCTTTTCCAGGTCCTGCACTATGTGGAGAAGCCCAGCACTTTTGTGAGCGAGCTCATCAATTGTGGCATCTACCTATTTACCCCAGCCATCTTCCACCACATTGGGGAAGTCTTCCAACGTAATCAGCAGGAGTTGCTCTTGTGAGTGCCTTTCCCAGCGTTGTGTTTGGGTCCTTCCTGCTCTGGATAGTGGCAGGTCACTCATCTGCCATCTCTCTTTTTCTTTCTGTTCCATCTCCTTCTCCTGCCAACCTTTGCCTCATGCAGGTATTCGAACCTCGGGTAAGTCTCCATCTCTCTCTTTCATCCCGCTGCATGTGCCTTTTTCAAGAGCCATTGATGTTCTTTCTTGCTCCATAGAATTTAGGCATCAGATAAGAGATCTAGTTTTTTTCAGTTTCCCAATGCCTGGAGGAAGTTGTGCTGCTCTTCCTATGGCTTGAGGGCTTCATTTCCTGGTTGGATATGTGCTCGCTCTCCTCTCTCTCTCTCTCTTGTGTCTGTCTGTCTCTGTCTCTTCTCTCTCTCTCCTCCCTCTCTCTGTCCGTCTGTCTCTCTGTCTCTTGTCTGTCTCTCTTCCATCTCTCTCTTTGTCTCTCTGTCTCCTCTCTCTCTGTCTCTGTCTCTTCTCTCTCTCTCCCCCTCTCTCTGTCTGTCTTTCAGTCTCTTGTCTCTCTCTCTCTCTCTCTTTCAAGGAAGCAAATAGGCTGCCCCTCAGCTTTTTTTTGTCTCATTCCCACAGAGAGGAGAGCACAAACGGTTGGCAACGGGCTGAAGCCATCCGACTGGAGCAAGACATCTTTACAGCCCTTGCTGGGCAGGGACGCCTCTTTGCCTACAAAACAGAAGGGTTCTGGAGCCAGATCAAATCCGCTGGGTAAGGAAGAGGGAGGGAGGGGCTTTAGTACCCAGACAGGTGGCAGATTCACATAGGCCATCTTCGACTTGTAACCATCCATTCAGCAACCATTTGAAGTTACCATGGTACTGGGGAAAAAGTGACTTAGCCCAGGCCCTGCATTTATAACCCTCACCGTATCCCTATACTTTACACGATCAGAATCCAGGTGCTTGGCAATGGGCATGGATTTGCTGTTCTGGGGTCAGGTGTTTGCCATGTATGACCTTCCCAGTTGGCTCCCAATGAGTAAAGTAAGTGGAGGAAGCTGGGTTTGCTTAAGAACTGTATGATTTGGTTAACATTTGCAGTGAGTGATTTGCTTAACAACTATAACAACAACAAAAAAGAGGTTTAAAATTGGGTGTGACTTACTGAACGACCGCCATGCGCAGCAACAGAAACTCTGGTGCCAGTTATAGTTGTCAATCAAGGATTCCCTCTGCTCAATGGCCCATGAGGTGGACAGGCAGGGGTTGCAAATTGGGGTTGAGTGTATCTGTGAGCATGCCAACGGTTGACTCGGTGGCCTTTGTACCACTTTGTATTTTATAAAACTTGGCTGTTTCTTCCATGGGCAATTAGGCAGATAATGCAAATGAGGGAGAGACCTCAGAAGGTGCCATGAAAAATATGGGTTGCTGTGGTAAGACAAACCGCCCACCTTGTTTTGAAGTAGCCAACAGGCAAGTTAGCACAGATGAGAGACCGTGAGCCTTGCTGCTCATTTTCTCTCCTTGCCTTTTTGTTTCATAGGCTGTAGAATCCCTGTAAATCTCTGTCCTCCTTTCTCTAAGTCTTCTCTAGAAAAAGAAGAGCATCCCAGTGAATTAAGGTGTGTGTATCACTTTAACTGAAGCCTTGGTTTTGTAGGTTAGCATCCATCAGGTTTAGACCTGCGGCTTGTCAGATAGATGGCAGGACCCCAGCAAAAACAGAAAATCTGATATTTTGTGTGTGTAAATATGAATACTATGCCTGATAGTATGTCATCATCTAGTAATCGTGTGTGTGCTCCTGTTGAGAGCCATTTGATTTCTTGTTTTGTCTATAAGAGGCAGGTGATAAGAGATTAAGTGTGGTGCTTGAGGGTTGGGAGCCAAACATAATAACTTCCATGTTCTCTTTGCCAGCTCTGCCATCTATGCCAATCGTCTCTATCTGAGCTGCTACAGCCAGTGTCATCCAGAGAGACTTGCCCAGAACCAACCTGGTGGGCCCAGCATCCGAGGTATCTCTTCCTTCCACGTTACATTGTAAGGCAAAAGCAGCAGGACATTTTATTGGCATGAATAAGGCAAATTATTTTGTGTTGTCATGGGGGAATTGCTGTCATCGCATCCAGCTCTGTCAGTCCTGTAGATTGGTGGCCCCCAACCTTTTCGGCACCACGGGACCGGTTTCATGGAGAAAGGTTTTTCCGTGGATTGGAGTGCGTGTGGTTTTGTATGCTGCCTGCATCCCGCAGATGGGGCTTTGCTTGTTTGCGTGGACCGGTTGCTGGCATGCCATGGTCAGGTGCCGATCCACAGACCGGGGATCAGGGCGGCCCTGGTGTAGATGTCTTGTTGGAGAGATCATAATAGCCAATCAGTTTCTTAGCCTCTCACATCTGTCCCAGGACTCCAAAAATGTCTGAAGAATATTTTCTTCAGCTCCTGGGGATCAGACAGGGTTTCATTTATTAATACTGCATTGTTGTTGTCTGGATTATTTTGAATGAAATGTTTTTGAAGGTGTTTTACCTATGTTGGGTGGGAGTCTTGCTTTCCCCATATACTTGATCCCAGAATCTTCAGCATTCTGGCAACGGCTTTTCTTGCTTTGCCACAAGTTTGAGGTAGTAATTTTAGCAGCTGAGCCCTGCGTGGGGAAAAGCATTCAGAAATTACGTTGGGGAGATGGGGGTATCCGGGGATCACAAAATAACTCGGTGCTACAGCTGGAAGCGAATATTGTAAAGCAGGTGATCTCCTCTAACAAAGCCTTCAGAAGAGTGGAAATGACTCGTAGAGGAGGTAGGAGAACGGAAGTAATTGCTGCTTCTTTTCCGTGCAGGGAATGTCTATATTCATCCAACGGCCTCAGTGGATGCCAGTGCTGTGGTAAGTCTGTGGGCTGGGGGATGCCTGCTGCTTCCCACAAAAGAATGAGGACCCAGCGCCACAATGTCTTGGTGGGAATGAGTAGGGCCAGGGAAAGGGCTGTGGAGTAGGCCTGCCATCTCCCGCATGCACAAATAGGTTATTTACACCTGTGTTGGCTTGCATGCGTATAAACAAATTGGATTTTTCACGGTGAACTTAATTGCAGTATGAAGGGAAGGATGCTATGGGGATTGAGGTGTGTGTGTGTGTGTGTGTGTGTGTGTGTGTGTAATGGGCTGCAAGAATAACCTTGGCAGACAGGGAGGAAAAGGAGTGTAGACAAAGGCAGACCAAAGCTATCTCATCTCACAGAAGGAATAGGGGCAAGGAAAGTGCCTCAGAAGGGACCTTCCCTAGTTATTATTTATTTATTTATTTATTTATTTATTTATTTTACTAGATTTATACCCTACCTCTCTTCCCCGGTCAAGGGGAACTCGAGGCGGCTAACAGCAATTTAAAAATACAGTAGTTACAATATAAAATATTTAACCACAATCAACACATCCAAAAAAAAGGGGTGGGGGGCACATCATTCTCTGGAAAGTAAAGGGAGGGGAGGGGAGAAGTGCTTTCAGACGGGCAAGATCCAGCATAACAGTACTATAAGTATTCATGGTTTTGGTTTCTGGTCTGGATTACCTCAGAGAACTGACAGGAAGTATAATGGCTGATCTTTCCTTTACCCACCCTTACTCCCTCCCAATAATAGGTAAGGTGTTAAAAATAGCAATAGTGACAGCATTTAGGCTTACTGTGTAAACTGTCTCATAGCACTTTACAGCACTCTCTGCATGGTTTACAAGTCAAGCATTATTTGCACATTACCCCCCTAACAATCTGGGTCCTCTTTTTACCGACCTCGGAAGGATGGAAGGTTGAATCAACCTTGAGCCGCTCAGAGTTTGCCCACAATACTGCATTTTAACTACCGCACCATCAGGGCTCCTTCTACCCAAGCACTGATAGAGGGTTTAAAAGGGTGGCGGGAGAGCTTCATTTGATGCTTACAGAGATTTCTTAAAAAGAGTTCCCCTCACCACCCTCGCTTAACCCTCGTGTGGGGTAGGGCTGGGTTTTGGAGCCTGTTCCATCTGTCTCCTGTCTCTGCCCCTGAGGACAGAAGAAAGCTGGGGGCTAAGGAGGGACTCTCGCCTGCCAGCAAGAGTGACAGGGTCTCTGTCCCTTGGCTTTTCCCTGTAGCTGGGTCCCAACGTCTCCATCGGGAAAGGAGTGACCATTGGTGCAGGAGTGCGAGTGCGTGAATCCATCATTCTGCATGGGGCATCTCTCCAGGTAAGGTGTTTTCTGAAAATCCCATGGACCATAAACTTGTATTTGCACGACTTGCATTTTTAGGAATATAAACATGCGGTCATTTTATATCTTTATTCATGGGCATCCCATAAAACTTCCTGCAAATTAAATAATGGCATTTCATCTGTGGAAAATTAAATCCCTATCCCTCATTTATTTATTTAGTGTATGGCAACCCCTCAGTCTAATTCTTACTTTACTTAATAGACACGTCTTTACTGATTATAGAAGGGTTGTCCCGGTGATACTTAAAAAAAATTGGTGTATTTTATTAGTGAGCGTTCTTCTGTGGTTCTTTAGTTATTGGGTCACTATTGGGTCAAACAATAATAAGATAGAAAGGCATTTCTATTATTAAACAAAGCTCCTGTCTTCTCTGAAATGGTGCAGTTTCATTTTCCCACTTTCCTTTCCTTTCCATGCATCCTGTTTTAAGAAATGGGGGAAAGATAATCCATCATGTCCCTCTTAGAGGTTAGAGGTTTGAGTGAAATGGTGCTACGAGTGTTGGAGCATCCTACTTTGAGGTGCTACCTAGATGCTCCCACCAACAGGCATTGAGGGTGACTCAACAAAAACGCCTCCTGTGCATTTTTCTCCTGTCCATCTCTCAGTTCTGGTTTCAGTGTAGTTTTTGTAATCTTAAATCTATGTGGTTTTAATGTTTTAATTATTTTAAATTATTTATTTATTTTCTTGGTTTGTTATAAGCTGCCCAGAGTCACCTGATAGGGAAGATGAGAGGCATAAAATTTTAAATAAATAAGAGGCATAGCACCAGATTCTTAGTCACAGCTTTTCTCAGGCTACTATATGCCTGATACCACTCCTTTAACACCCACTTGTTCAGCTTCTGATGGCACTCAAAGAGGGATACTTATGACTGTCCTCGTAGTTGCTGCTACCACAGCATTCCCACAGTTACATCATTGTGATCTGGGTACTGTTAACTGGCTCGCAGTTACAATGTCATATCACCCCACAGTCACTTGTTTGCCATTTGGGTCCTTCCCTGCTGCCATCTGACAAACAAAGTCAATGGGGAAGCTGGCGGGAAGTCACAAAATGGTAATCATGTGACTGTGGGATGCTGCAACTGCACAGGGTTCGCCGAATAATAGCTCTTGGGACTGCCAGAACTGCTTTTATAGGCTGGCATAGTCACATGACACTGCATCTCATGACTACCTCACTAATGCAGTTCCTGGTCCTAATTCATATCACTAAGCAAGGACTATTTGTATTGTCATTCCTAACCATAAGCAATGTTGCCTGGAATTGATGAAATCCACCATAATTGGACAGATCCCTACATAGAACCAATATAATAATGTATTGAAAATATGGCCTGGAATCAAGAGGACCCTAGTTCAAATCTCATTCAGCTGTAAAACCTGCTGGGTGACTTTTGGTCAGTTTCTGTTTCTTGGTCCAACCTACGAGTTGTTGTTCTAGCCCAATTGCATCGGGATTGTGACGTATTGTGACGTATCAGGAATCGGGATTGCTTTTCTGCTTGTGGGACTGAGGTGGGCGTGGTGTGTGCAGGTTGTATCTGGCCCGCAAGCTGCGTGTTTGACACCCCTGTTCTAAAACAACACATAATGAAGAGAGAAATCTTACTGAACAAATGAAGAGAGAATCACAACCTACAGTACCCTGAAACCTGTCAACATCTGAGACAGCGTGCCATTCAAAGTGGCCACAATGCCAGTATTTGCTGGAGTCAGTCGGAGAGCAACCGGGCTTGAAGAGTGCTGGCTGGAACCAGCCAGGGAGCAACCAGGACCAGGAGGGTGGGGCATGCTAGAGAAGCCTGTAATGCTGGCTAGAAACACTTTTGCTTGTATTGTTCACCATGTGCCAAGATGAGACTCCAGTAAAGAGACCCGCCCTGCTCACAGTGTGGCCTCTTCTTTTGCTGGCTTGGTTTGGAACCGTGACTAAAAGCCCAGAGAAAAGATGGGATATTAATGCAATAACACAATAATCTTGCCTTGTATCACATGGGGATGTTACCTTGGGATCAATGCTATCTCTAATAGGTTTTCCTAACAAGTCATCTAGAGGGGGTCTATGACAATTCACTGCGGCCAACTCACCATAGCCGGGACAACTCACTGCAGGACAAGAAATACACAAGTTGTCCCATGGAGAGTTGGCCGTGCTGAGGTGTCCACAGTGATTTGGTGTTGCAAGTTGTCCCATTCTGTATCTAGAGCAAGGGTGTCGAACCCTCGGCGTCATGTCATCACGTGACATATCACGATTTTCCCCCTTTGCTAAACCGAGCGTGGCCAGCGCGTGATATCTCTGGCTGACAGGGCGCGAGTTTGACACCCGCTTTTCATATTTTTAGTGCCCAGCAGGTGGTGCTACTGCGCTGTAAATGTTTATAAGATACTAAAGTCCAGGGATGTCCACAAGTCTTCAAGTTGCCAAGGTTGGAGACCCCTGCTGTATTCAGTGAACAAAGTTGGTCCTCTTCAAAGCTAACATTTTTTGTTACGTTTATTTGCTGCCTAACTCCTGTGAGGCTGTGTACTTGTGGCCCAGGTTCTGTAAGGCTACAATTCTCCAGATCAGAAGCAGGGTTTTAGGAAATGAACTGAAGCCCTTAAATTTGTCTGCTACTGCACTTTCTGAGGCAGGAATCTCTCTTGCATAGGCTGGGGGTGGGGGATGTTCATAATGGTTGAATTGCTTCCCAGCTGCCTGATGACTGCAGATGTATCAATGAACTAAGTCTTTCCTCTTTTTTCTCCCCTTGTGGCTTCTGTCCTTTTTGCCTGTTTCCTTTTAAGTGCATGGAGTGAATTGTTGGAGAGTTGTTTCCCTTTTTCAACATCCAAGGATAATCTGTATCCGACCTAGCAAAAAGTCTGTGGTTAAAATGCCCCAAATGCTAAGAAGGTGCCAATTTTTCATGTTCTTCTACAAGTTCACTGAAATTTCATACAATGTAGCCTTTCCTAGGAAGCTTCTGTCAGAGATATTGCTGTGCCATGGCTTGGTCCATTTACACAGAAGGGGGAGTATATCTTTCTCCCCCCACTACCTCTCACAGGAAGGGGAGGAGCTACACTTTACCTGGGGGCACCATGTGCTCCCACCTACTCACTCCTTGGAAATATCTCAAGGAGAGCAGTCATGTGGCTACATGACTGCAATATTACACGTGTCTAGTATTTAGATGTTTAGGTATTTACTTTATTGTTTTTGCACTTAATAAATATAGTTAAAGCAATGTCTCACATCTTTCATTCTTCACCATGAGGCAGTGGCAACGATTCCCATCCAGTTTTCTCTCAACAAATGGTAGCAGAGGATGGTTGCTGCCTGCATCTGGAAAAATAAACAGAAAGACTCTTTGCTTTTAGATAGGGCTAGCTAGTCAGGTGGAAGAATCTATGACGCAAGAGCTCCAGCTATTTGAAGTTCTTTCAAAAAGGAAAGAAATTGCAGGCAGGGGCTTTGGTGCTCCTGATTTGTGGGAGACCAGAATTTCGGCAGCTTCAGTCAATGTGTGGCTGACTCCCCATAGAATGCCCCACTCTCTTTTCCACAGGACCATACTTGTGTGCTCAACAGCATTGTCGGCTGGGACAGCACGATTGGACGCTGGGCTCGTGTGGAAGGAACCCCCAGCGATCCCAATCCAAATGATCCCTATGCAAAGATCAACAGTGAGACACTCTTTCGAGATGGCCGTCTGACTCCATCCATCACTATTCTGGGTAAGTTTTGTATCCTCCTTTCTCCCTTCCCCAGTAAACACTTGGGACCTTCCTGCCTTTTTAAGCAGGAATCCCCTGTGGATTAAACTCTTCCCCAGCCTGCTTTCTGAGCTGATCCTTTTTGACACCCCCAACAGGATGCAATGTGACCATTCCTGCCGAAGTGGTCATCCTGAACTCCATCGTGCTTCCTCACAAGGAACTCAGCCGCAGCTTCAAGAATCAGATCATTCTTTAATGAGCCGTGAATTCACCTCTGGTGACTTCCAGACAGAAAGTTCAAGAGCGTCATAATAATGTAATTTGTGACCATCAGATATACTCTCAAGCCTCATTCAATCTGGGCAGGCCAAGATTAATGGCCTTTGGTACCATCTGCAGTGTTCCTTCTGAGCTTTTTCAGGGAATGGGAATATGAGCCTCTTTCTAGACTGGAAGAAGTTGAGTTTCCCCTTCTCCCCTGACTTGACTGCCAGTAAACCTCTCCAAGAAAGAGGCCTGCCTGAACGTTACCTCACTAAAGGCCATTGACAGAGAAAGGTGTGTAGCTGAGAGGATGCATCTCTGCAGGCTTCCCTGGCCCCCTGAAGCCTTTGTTCATCCTCCAGTTAAATCCTATCAGTCCAAAGAGCTCCATTCCTGATGCCACCTATGAAACAGAGTAGGGGCAACTTCAGATCAAGTACTGTAGTTCATGTGGCAAAAAGGCCTGTAATTCTCCCTTCCATGTAGTGTCCTCTCCCCTCCTGCCCCCCGCCAGGCACAGCCTTGTGAACTTGCGCACTAAGGAAATTGTCAGACGCTGGACCTATACCTGCCTCTGGTGGTTTGTGAGGTGGAGGAACAGATTTGTTTCCATGTTCTAGTACAGGGGTGTCAAAACTTGCTGCATCACGTTGCCGTCACGTGACGTTTCAGTGACTTTTCCCCCTTTGCGGAGCTGTGCACGTGACACATCCGGCCCGTGGGAGGCGCCAGTTTGACGCCCCTGTTCTAGTACAGTGCACCCCAAATTGAAACTGTTCTAGTACAGTGCACCCCAAATTGAGACTTCGTAATGAATGGGAAAGTGTTGGTAAGAAATCACCAATAATAAAACATACTGTGGAAAGGTTTGAGTATATTGCCTTCATCCCAGTGAACGGAATGGCTTCCCCTAGGGCCCGGAGCAAGAGCTGCTACTGTTCAGAGGCTTTTGGGAAAGGAAGCAGATGGGGGCTCCCAACACAGAAAGTTTCTACATTGCAGTTAGATTCATTTGGTGCCCAAACTCTCATTCGTTTCTCTAGAGACAGAAGTCCTTACCCATCAGTTTTACCTTTCCATAAAAGAACTGAGGTTGTA
This sequence comes from Boaedon fuliginosus, assembly GCA_027560395.1. Taxonomy (NCBI): domain Eukaryota; kingdom Metazoa; phylum Chordata; class Lepidosauria; order Squamata; family Lamprophiidae; genus Boaedon; species Boaedon fuliginosus. The sequence continues at coordinate 168,770 of JANHGC010000001.1, read as the reverse complement.
AAAGCAAAGCACCTAGCTGTCTTCTTTTTTATTATTATTTGGAGCAAAACATCCTTTGAAAAACATAGCGGGTTGGGATAAATTTATCTCTCCTCCTCACCCTGTATTATCCATATTTTAAGCAGGAAAGTTGAAGCAAACATAGCCTAGAAAAAACCCACTTTTGCAAGGATTCTCCATGTTATCACTCTGTGCTAGCAGTGAGAATATGAATGAATGGTCACCCTGGTTTAACACTCACCATATTCCAAGTCACAGCTGATGGGGGAGATACCCTCCAGGGCTTTCTGGGTTAAAGCTAACCAAACATTGACTGGCTTTTTTGAGTCTCTTTAAATAAGCTAATCAAAGCCCACTAACCACCCAAATGTTCTGGGGTGGCATTTTTCAAAGTGATGTTTCCCAGCAAACTCTTGTCCCTACAGAATCCTGGGTCCCAAACAGCTGAAATCAATACCTGTCCCTCGAACAGGTTTGTGCTGATCCATCTCTGCTGGTTTTTCTTCGAGTCCCACCCAGGAGCCCCCGGCATGTTCATTGGATACCCATTTATCAAGAGAGGATTTATCTTTCTCCTGCTACTGGAAGCATGATTTTCTTTGTAGTTGGTTAATGGCAAAGGGAACCCGATAATGGTACATTGGCAACTTCAGCTAATTGCTTCCTGTAATCTTTCATTGTTCCCCTCCTCCAACCTGCAGTTTAGAATTAACTAACTTGGCAGTCGGCAATACCTCTCCCTTCTCGTTTGGGCTCTGAAGCTAAGCAAGGTCTGGTCTGGTTAGTCCTTGGACATGAAAGTGCCTGGGAAGCCCAGACCTGGATGTCAAGAAAAATCCCGTAACGAATGCAGTTTCTGCTAGAGCCCTTGATGGAGTCAGGCTGAACTTGAATGAGGCTCCTGTTTGCTTTCTATTTGCCTCTGAGGCCTCAGAGCTTAAGTAATGACTAGAAACGGAATAGGCAGATTGGTAAATGAGCCCAGCAATCCTGGGGAAGGCTTTGATGCCTGCAGCATTAGTCACACATTATCAATGTGTTATTGCCGATGATGCTTTGTTGTACAGCCAGTTGTCAAAAAGGGGAGATGTTGATGTATTTTTATTTTTATTTTCCAGGAGCTGCATCAGAGTTGTAAATATAATCAGCGCTGTCTGATTCCGCTCCTGTTATTTAATTCTGTTTTAAGAAAGCAGAAATCCTGCTACTCTCTTATGTGATAATAATCCAACTTAATTGGATTCATCTATAAATATCGTTTGTATCATTTGAACACCTCTATCATAAATAGCAATAGCACTTAGGCTTATACTGCTTCCCAGTGCTTTACGGTTCTCTCTTAAACGGTTTTACAAAGTCAGCATATTTGTCCCCAACAATCTGGGTCATTTTACCAACCTCAGAAGGATGGGAGGCTGAGTCAACCTTGAGTCTGGTGGGATTTGAACTGCCAAACTGCAGGCAGCCGGCAGTCAGCAGAAGTAGCCTTGCAGTACTGCAGGCAGCCAGCAGTCAGCAGAAGTAGCCTGCAGTACTGCAGTACTGCACTCCAACCACTGTGCTAGATGGTTTTGTACTGGATGGAAAGAGGAAGGAGGAAGGACTGACGCAAAGACTTGTGGGTTATAATTTGTTGAGGATTTTTTTGCTTACTTTCTATAAAGAGGTTACAACATGCTTCACTGGAAGTCACACCAAAACTTGTAAGACTTCCAAATATATTTGCAGAGCTTTTTGCCTGCCCTGGCTTACTTCTAAGGAGACATGCAGAGGACATGGCAGATGCAAATAATGCTGTTGATTATTTCAGGATGCATCCATACACATAACACCTTTATTACTTTAGTAATAGTAATAATAATAGTAATAGTAATAATTGTTGCTATTATTATTATTATTATTTAATTTGTATGCTGCTCAATCGGGGCAGCTCACAAGAATAGATAACATACATTTTACAAACATTTAAAAAATCCTAAAATTACAATTTTTGGTGGGTTAATCTAATCCGGCTTGCTGGAACAGCCAGGTCTTAAGTGCTTTGCGGAAGGCTCGCAGGTCCGGGACACTCCAGAGGTAGATCATTCCAGAGGGCAGGGGCCGCTGCGGAAAAGGCCCTCCGTGGGATTGCCAGGCGACATTGCGTGGCCGGTGGTAACTGGAGGAGGCCTACCCTATGCGACCACGGCACTGGGAGGGAAATGGTGGCAGGAGGCGTTCTCAGATTTAACCTGTGCCAATGCCATGTAGGACTTTAAAGGTAATGATCAGCACCTTGAATTGGACCCGGAAGCCTACTGGAAGCCAGTGCAAGTTGCACAAGGGTAGTGTGACATGGGAGTATCGAGGAACCCCCATGACTACTCGCACGGCCGCATTCTGGACCAGGTGAAGCTTCCGAATACTTTTCAAGGGCAGCTCCAAGTAGAGCGCATTGCAGTAATCTAGCCATGAGGTTATTTATTTATTTATTTAGATTTATACCCCGCCACATTTCCCCGGTCAAGGGGAGCTTGAGGCGGCTATGAGGGCATAAGTGACTCTGAGTAATGCTACCTACTTTAACTTTGGCCTCATCAAAATGGAATGTGACCCT
>JANHGC010000001.1:139745-157746 GCA_027560395.1 Boaedon fuliginosus | reverse complement strand
CGTCCCCTCTCCCTCCCTCTCTCCTTTCCATCCTCTAACTCACCATTTCTCAACCTTAGCAACTTGAAGATGTATGTACCCAAAATTCCCCAGCCAACATGAATTCTGGGAGTTGAAGTCTTTGCCTCTTAAAAGTTGCCAAGGTTGAGAAACATTGCTCTAACCAGCGGAAGGGGAAGCCCTCAAGCTCCAGCTTGGCCTGGAAAAGCAGCGTATGGCGCAAAGGACACTTGCTGAATTGGAGAGGAGGGAATCTAGGCCAACCCCAGGATCTCCTAGCAGAGAGGGCTGGCCTGTGGAGGGAGGTTCCACCATGGAAGGCAACGAGACAAACGCCCTTGCTTTGTGTCTGGAGGAGATGTTGTCCTTGGAGCTGAGTGCTGTGTTGGCTGCCACACAGAAACAGTGCGTGCTGCCCCCAGTGAGGCTGGCATCTCTGGGACAGGCATCCCTCTGCATGATAAGTGGTTGCGGGAAGGGACAACAGATCAGGATGGGTACATATTGGCGATGGTGAGGTATGACCTTTCCGTCTCTTCAAGCTTCATTCACATTCCTCAGATTCCCCTTGCTCTACTCTGCCAAAATGCTTCTCATTTCAATCCCCCTTACTCTAAAAGAAGAGGGGGTGTAAGAGGGGGTACTCTATAAAAGGGGGTGGCAGGATGGAAACATTATGTGTCTCGACCACAATAGAAAGGACTGCAAGGTGGGTTCTGTACAACTTAAGAGAGGACTAACCTCATCACTTGCTCTAAAGGGGGAATCCATCCCAATGCAAAAACAGGTACTAAATCATGGTGGCTCCTTTCAACGAAGAGCAATGCCAGACTGCCCCCCCCCCAACACACACACAATGCCCCACCTTCGAGACCCCCACAATTGTTCCCTCGGTCATGAATTCCTTGCCTGCTCTTGGCTTGTATTCCTCTCAATTGGTCTTAATTCTCCTGTTTGGGAAAAGGCTTCACCTCACAACAAGCCTTAAGGATGCAATGACTCACTCCAAATTAAGATTTTAAAGAATGGCTCTTGGGAGAATTTTGGATGAGGTTCTCCTCAAACTATTCCCCATCCATGACACTTCCTGTCAGCTTGCTTTTGTTTCAGGAGAACTCTTGCTCTTCTTAACGCTTATTAGAACGGAATTCATGACATCTTTGTACTTTTGTCAAAAGTCATCTCTTTTTTTAGCTGATGCTCCGTGTTGCTGTCTTTCGTAGCTGCTCCATACGGGGCAGGTTTCCCTATGGGAGCATACATACGAAACAGCAGAAGCAATGGGCGCATCAGAGAAGACAGTTTTCCTGAAATAGTTGGCTTTTTTCATGGCTGTGTAGTTGGCAATAGTTGTCAGATGGGAAGCCAGCTTGTCCCTGGGCACAGCAAATCAATTCCTTTTCAAACCGACCTCGCAGGGTTATTGTGAAGATAAACATATACAGTCATAAGCTCCTCGGAGGGAGAAAAGAGAGAGAGAGAGAGGTTGTGGTTGTAATAATCACCAAACACTTTGCAGGCTGGTAAATCTAATGTAAGGATTCATAAGTGCTTTTCATCCTACTTCCAGCATGTTTGTGACTCTATAGTATGTGAATCAGACCCAGTTCAGGGCAGGGGGATCTCTCCCAGTCCCTGGGGGGGGGTTCAAGGAACATCAGCAACTGTGCTGACCTCTTCCAAATAGGAAAGAGGTTCCCAAAGTCTTCTACCTGGAACAAAATCCACAGATGTAAAGCCAGTGTTTTGGAAATTATGATCCCAGAGCTGTGGAAGGGTTGCAGGAACAGAGTTAGGATATGCTTCCTGCAGATCCAAGGAAACTCAGGATCGGCTCCCCCCACCCCCCAATAGACAAGTCACCTTTTTGCACACAGCCCAACTGGGGAAAGTTAGATGTGAGTAGGAGTTTGGAGCAACTTTATTTTCTGCTGGATCAATAGGCTGTACTCAGCAAAGCAGAATCCCATAGCTGGGCCCTGGAGGCTGCCTGGGCCACCCACCACGAACTGGAACAGAAGGCATGGAGAAGCAGTGGGGGCCCTGTCCCCCATAGCCCAGGCTAAGTACCTTCCCCCAGTATTGCATCTTTCAGGACAGGAAAAAGCCTCTTTGGTTCAACTGTTCCTCCTTGCTTGCTGCACTTGTGAATAAAAATGGGGATCTGCAGAGCTGGATTAACCATTAAGCACAATAAGCATGTGCTTAGGGAATCAAGGGAAAGGGGGCAACACCACAGAAAGTTTCCATAGCCAAATTTACCAAGGACCAAGGTGCAATACTGCAAATGGTGCAGCTGAACTAGGATCTGCAAAAAGGGCCCCCCACATTCAATGAAAAAATTACATATATTTTGAATTACAAGGGGGCACCAATTTTTTTTAAGTGCTTAGGGCCCTTAAGGGTCTTAATCTAGCCCTGGGGATCTGGAAGGCAGAATAGCGCAGTCCACTTCATTGATCCCCCACTGGGGACCTCATCTTTTTCTCTTTGCAACAAGCAGCCCCCTGACCCTTGAAAAGCAACTCCTGCCTCTGCATAATTCTGGATCTTGGCCTTCCATCCATGGCCAACATGGGCTGACTTTACCCAGATTGATGGTGAGGCCAAGATATAACCTTAAGGAGGAGATGCCAGAGGCTCACAGATCCCCACTGAGAAAGTTATTTGGCGCTTCACAATCACAACAAATCAAACCAGTCGCTTGGCTATTTCTGGGACAGGAGGGTGGAATGGAATGGAGGCCTTGGTGGCAGGAAAACCGGCAGTGGCAAGAAGCAGGTCGGAGGAGGGAATCAAGCAAAGCAGCTTTTGAAAATCAAGCAAATGAAAAAAGAAGAGGAAGATTAAGGTGAGGGGTGCCATAATGGAAGAACCAATTTAGCATTCACGCAAGGGAGTCCTGCCTGCAGTTCCACAGACTGGAAGTGAAGTCACACTTTTGTGTTTATACACAATCCCCTACCATACGCCATGCTCTTGAGAAGAAGTTAAATCACTTCACTTTTGAAAAGGGGGGATTTAAAATTTCTGCCCGCAGCACCTACCCTTATGACGGATTTGGTAAGATTTCACACATGCACACAGTATGTGTGAATTGCTGGGCTAATTGTCTGGCATAGGCATGCTCGCACTACAACTCCAGCAGCTTTCACAGCTAAGCATAATAACCCCCATATGGAATGTCATCCTGCAAACACCACTATCAGGTGTTCGCAGATGACATTTGCATCATAAATGTTTTGCCATTTGCCCACCTTGTGATTTTGCTAAATGTATGCAAAAAAGACTGATGTGAGAGTCCATTTGCACCAAGCAATAGGCGTGGATACATCATGTGCTTGACTTAATCCATGTGGCTGCATTCTGTATGTGCATGTGTTTACATAGCCTGGAGTGTCGTGGCTGCTGTGTCTCCCAGCTGCTTTCTTTTATCAATACACTGTATATTGCACCAGCAAACTCCCATCTAAAGCTACCTTGGCTGGGGAATGTTAATGAGGCACCAGCCACTGCGTTTATCTCCCCAGGAATAATTGGGGCGCTCACGCTTGCTCACAAATAGAGTTCCCAAGCCCAATTCAGCCTATAAAAGTGAAATTTCTGGCTGGCGCTTGGCACAGAGTGCAGATGAGTTAACCCTTTGGGACCTGGTCTTGAGGGGCTGGGAATCCCTTCCCAGAACAGCTCAGCCAAATGAAGAGGTCTCACCAGGGAGTGGTATCTCCCAGCTTTCTAGCCTCTGCAGAATACCTTTCCTGGAGAAGTGGGGGAGAGGGGGGGCAGCTCTTTGATTTGGCTACCCAAAAGATTGGTATAACACACTCCTGATACTGATGGAGTGGCTTGCGGCAGATCTGCCGGCAATAGCTTCCTAGAGATGATCACCAGGACAATGGGCCTGCACTGACCCCAGATGCCGACAGAGGCTGGTTGCCATGACAGCAGGCAGGGGGCATCAGTCTCTGCCTGCTGGACAAGCTATGGTCCCTGGGAGATTTTGTGTATTGCAAGTGCCAGTTGGGACCCAAGTTAAGGATGATTGCAATGTGTCATATGGGGAGTGGGGTGGGAGCTGGAAAGGGTGCTTACGTTTTGACTAGGTTACCAGAAACGGCCAGAACACAGGAAAAGGGGAGAGGCTGGACCACATATAAAAACCAACACAAAATGCCCGGGGGTTCCTTCTCCGACGGCTTCCCCAGCAGAGTAGGAATCGCTTGAGGCGGAGGGAGACTCTCTAACCTTAACCGCGCCCCAAAGTGCGCTCCAAGCCAGGCCCTCCCATCCAGCGCCACTTTGCTCACGGTGTCCCTTGCGCGGGGCTCCGAGGTAATCTGACGAGCTCCCCTTTCAGGCGCCCCCGTCCGAGCTGCTTGATTTCTCGGCTGTTGGGAGGAAGGAAGGCCCCCCAGCAGGGCTGGCCAAACAACTGGGAGGGAAAAGGGGAGAGTTGAGAAAAGGACTTTCTCAGTAAGGAGCTGGCTGAAGTGGCGGCGGCGGCTCTTGTGCGGTGGAGACACATCGCCGCGAGGCTCAGCCGCAGGCGACGGGGAGAGGGCGCGCCTGGGGCAAGAAAGGGGTCCCCAAGGACCTCCCCCGCCCCGTCCCTCACCCCCGAGCCGGCATTATGTTTTTGTCGCCACGTATTGCAATGTTGATACTTCCAGCCGCTCAATTAACGCCGTATTAAAGGCCGAGAAGGAAAGAGATACTGAGGAGAAGCCATCCTTGTCTACAACTCCCCCCCCACGCCCCCTTCCCTATGCCATTCCAGAGAGGGAATGCTTGTGATAGGTGAATCGTTTTAAAAAACCCGGGGTTCTCTCTTTTTTTCCTCTCCTCTTGCGTTGCATAGAAAATATAAATATGGTATATAGAATTCCATAAACGTTTCAGGCCATAGCTAATAGAGACAGCCATGGAGCTTTCAAATGTCATCAAACTCCATCAGCCACAGAGCTTTCAAATGACATCAAGCTCCATCCTTCCCCCCCACCCCTGCAACATAAATACACAAACTTGTAGGATTTGTTTTTGTTTTTGTTTTTACTAATGATCAGCCGTATTGGACACAAGCAGCTTCCGGAGGTAAGAAGCTACCTGACCTTTACATTATGAAGTGACGGTGGTTTTGAAAAGAGAAAACAGAGCCCAACCCTGGAATGGGAGGCCACTGGGAAATTTGAAGACTGTAGTCTAGAATAGATAAAAACTGGAAAATAATTCCTAAAAGACATGGCAAGCCATATTTACATCTTGTGGCCAAGTTTTACCAGACTTGGATGTGTTGTGAAATCCCCACTAGTGAGGTTCAGCTCAGAAGAAGCTTTGCGTTCACCGTACTTTTATTCCAAGAATACAGAGCTACACGATTTGTCCTCCTATTATTTCATACTCAAACCAATTCAGTGGAATAAATTAAGGAGGGAGCCAGCGCTCTCTTTACATAACCTTGTCAGTGTCATGACTGAGGATTTGACTCCAGGCCTGTAAGGCCCCTCGCCTGTGTTTTCATCAAAATTCTTTATGGCTGAAGGTCTTCATAAGGAAGACACTGTTCAAAGATACTGTATGTTGTGCATGAAGCATATTATAGCTATATATGATCCTGCTGTTCCTGAAATTAAGAGAGAGCAGGCCGCCGTGTGTGTGTGTGTGTGTGTGTGTGTGAGAATACTTTCTAAAGCAGTCAAACTATGGGGGTTTGTGAGGCCACAGTGTCACAAAGCTGGCATTTCCAACTGATTGAGTGTGTGTGTGTGTGTGTGTGTGTGTGTGTGTGTGGTGGTGAGGGTCTTTGTTTTTTTAGATTTACCCCTCCCCCCACCAGCAGTAGGAGATTTCATTTCAATTCATTGAGGATATAGAACATGTCAGGGGGCTTTGGGGCTCGCATAAATAGCCCACCACAGCCTCTGGAATGCGCATCCCCGAGCTAGACGAATGCAGAGTCTGGAGGAACTGAAATGGACATTGATTAAATCAAAGGAAGAATGGATAAAACGCCTTTCAAATTTTGATATATTGTATTATTTATTTTTGTGTATAGCAAGCTATACAGGAGCAGAGAACACCGTTAAATTCTGCACTACTCGCTTTCCTTCTCACCCCTGAACAAGCAGTGTTATTGATTCTCATCATCCCTCGTATAATCATGAAATATAAGGGAACAGCCAGATGGCTGAGTTAGAGTGCAATCCACCAGTCCTGGAGCTACATAAATTTGCTGCCCCAATTTCAAGTCCTATATTGACTCAGGAATAAGGGCTGCAACCGATGCTATCTTTACTGCTTAAATGTGGAATGAATTAAAGGAAGTGATCGGTGCATTACCCGGCTTCACCTTTTCTCACACCAAGTGTTTATTTATTTATTTATTTATTTGATTTATATCCCGCCTCTCTTCACCCAAAAGGGGAACTCGAGGCGGCCAGTGTTTCCACCAACGTGGAGCAGGTTAAGACTGGCAAGGGCAGGTGGGCACTTGGATTGGCCTGTTTGACTACCTGTCGAATTGCTAAACTAACAGCTGGCCATGCACAGGACCTGCCAGTCAACCTATTTTTGATCATAGATTTAGCAATCTTTTGAAAGAGCACTGGACCCGTGTCTGAACATAGCTTACTTCACAGGGTACAAGTGCAGAGGAAGGACTTGGCTGAAGTGGGAAGGATTCATCAAAGCCAAGCAAGGCTTGCCCTCAATTGCTTGGGAATGGCAGGGAGCCCAGTTTTGCCCTCATGGCCAGCAGCAATCAGAAGCAGCCTATGGATGGAATGGGACGGCTCGCCATGGCCAACTTGCCATGGCCAACTCACCGTAGCCAGCTCGCCACAGCCAACTCACTGCTGGACAACTCGTTGCAGGACAATTTAACAATTCTATTCAATTATTTAAAATAAAAAAAATATTTTAATTTTTGCCATTCACATTTCATTCTGTCCCTCCTTTTGCATCCTTTCTTTAATGACTCTATTCCACCATTTTTTTTATCTATTAGTGTAGCTCTTGTCCCGCAGTGAGTTGTTCTGTACCCGCCTTGTGTTCCCCTTGATTGGGGAAGAAAGGCGGGATATAAATTAAATTAATAAAATAAATAAATAAAGTTGACCATGGCAAGTTGGCCGTGGTGAGTTGGCTGTGACAAATTGTCATAGACCCGCCTATGTAAGGCCATGAAACCAGAATAGAGTAGGCAAAAAGATGTTCCCACCAAAATAATAAAAAACTGTTTAGCAAAATGCAAAAAGCACTCAAAATACATGTACAAAGGTCTTGTGCTTTTTCAAAAGATGAGGCTTACAGTTGCTTCTTTCAGCCTTTCTCCCTCCTTCCTGGCCAAGTGACCCAAAGCAGAGCTGCTATGAAGGGGGTGTGCAGAAGCCACTCTCTGCAGACTTCCCCTTCCTTGTTCCATTAAGAGCAAAAAGGTCTCAGTAGAAGCTGAGATGAGCCAGATGTGGCGTGGATGAAAAAATAAGTAGCTGCCTTCATCTCTTGACACACACAGAGACACTTTCAATGCAATTTTGTGGATGCTTACCCATAAGCAAGCCATCTGCCGTGTAATAAGCACAATATCTCAAGACTGGGTACAGGATTGTAACCGCCCTAAATTTTTCTGATTGTACTTCTCTGAAGGGACACCTGTAGTTCACCTGAGATAATGATAAATTGTTGATCAGTATTGATAGAGCTCTGGTATGGATGTGGTTTGTTTGATGAACTAATAATGTGGTTTTTAGGGGGCTCAGTCAAGTTTCTTTTTAATGGATCCTATAAATGGTTCTGAGTTCTGTCCATCCCTTGGAATTCCTTGGGTAGATCAATTTCTTAAATTATCAAACAAATAAATTATAAAGCAGGATTTCAATGGCATTGATGGAGCTGCTGATCTTGCAATTATTGCCAGGAAGGTACTTTGTGCCCTTGAAATCAAAGTCTATAGCATTTATGGCTGATCATTTATTTGTCCAGCTTTATGGTAAAATGTGATTGAGTCACATCCAATGTTCCTTCAATATGTTTAGAAGGAACATTGGATAAAGAAAACATTCCTAAGACAAAGTAGGCATTTGAGCAGATCTTAGTCACTCAGACTTATCATTTGACTCATCATCATCATCATCACCATCATCATCATTTCTTTAGTAACCCAAATTGCCAAATACCAGGCATAGTTCAATTTCCCTAGAGCAGTGTTTCGCTACCTTGGCAACTTTAAGGTGTTTGAACTTCACCTCCCAGAATTCCCCAGCCAGCATTCCAAACTTCACCCAGAACTTCACGCAGTCATTGCTGGCTGGGGAATTCTGGGAGTTGAAGTCCACACAGCTCAAAGTTGCCCAAGATTGAGAAATACTTTCCTGGAGCATAGAGAACTTTTGTCAGAGCCTGGGAGAAGCAGGCTGTTGCTTCCAGAGTGGCAGAGTGAAAAATATTCCCTGCATGCTTATGACACCCATCTGTGGAGCTGATTCCTTTGGGGCTCCCTCCCCCCCACTCACACACACTCCAGTGGCTCTGTTTCTGCATTAGGAACCGCACTGGGAAATGTCAGCACTTGACCTTTGCAGCTTCTGGATTAGCCTTTCTAAACAGCGGGAATGCGTTTTAGCAGGGAACAATTACGCTGCTATCGACTGATCCCAGCGGAGTTAATGGAGTGGCAGCCAGAGGCGGAGGGAGGGGCGAGGAGAGAATGAGAAGAGGGAGCTCCCTGTTTCTTGCAACACCGCATGTTCCCACCCCCCTCTCTCAAGACTAGACTAAAGCCCCTTTCATAGACACCAGCCTCGATGTGTGGGAATTGCTTTCCCATGGTGAAAAACTAGAAATATAAAGCTGTCAAGGGAAAAATCGCATGTATGACACAGCTTCCAAAATGGAACCTTGCCCCACATCATCTCTCAAGGCCAACAGTTTGGCTTTCCCTTGGTTTGCTACTTATGGTATGTCAAGAAGGGGATAAATCAGATATATGAACATAGAATATACAGTATATTGGTCAGTATTGATGGTTCCACTCAGTGGTGGGATTCAATTTTTTTTTACTACCGGTTCTGTGGGCATGGCTTTGTGGGTGTGGCTATGCGGTCGGCCAATCAGAAGTAGTATTTGCTGCAGTCAGCCAATCAGAAGTGGTATTTGCCGGTTCTCCGAACCAATCAAAATTATCGCTACCGGTTCTCCCATACCTGTCAGAACTGGCTGAAAACCACCTTTGGTTCCACTGGACTTGTATATCAGGATGAGTGAGGAATATAAGAGCAATTTCAGTCCCCTGATCTTCAGAGACTTACCATCTGAAATACAGGTGTCACTAAGAATGAAGGAATGGAAAACCCCACAGTAGTGACTGAATCAAACTTACCATGCTATTGACATTACTCTCTGTATTTTTTACCTCTTTCATTATTTATCCAGTTATTGAATACTTAAGAAGGAGTGAGGATGGGGAGCTCCATGTCTGATTTGTTATATATAGTTATATACCCACTTTGTAGCATCATAGAAAAAAAAACCATACAAGTGTATCCAAATTTGTGAGTGCAGACAGATGGATGAAGAAACAGAAGTGACTATTATAAATCTAATTTACCTTGTCTAATGTGGCTTGTAGAAATGAAGCAACAGGCGGATCCGTTTTATTTTATTGCTATCCAGGAACAGGTTGTTTCACTTTCGAAGGAGCCTGCAAATGGCCAGAGAAAGCAATCCTTTATCGTTTTAGAGAAAAAGAAGTTTGTTCAACACGTTCACCATTAGCGGTAGGGCTGTGGAGGCCTTAGCCAATGGTTTGCTGAGGAAAGTACTGATTAAATTACAAGATACCTCAAATGCCCTCTGTATAAAATCATGTAAAACTGGGAAGATAGAGATAGACAAATCAGAGGGGTTTTTTTTCCCTTACAGCAGTGATAGGCAAATTGGTACTCACCAGATATATTATGCAATTGTTGCAACATAAAGCCACTGATGATGCTAATTAGAGGTGATTGAAATTCAAGTCTAGGTCAGTGATGGTGAACCTTTTGGGCTTGGCATGTTAAAAATTCCAAAAATGCCTAACTTGACTCGGCTGCTATGTCACCCGAAACATCATGCAGTGTCATCTTTGATACATGTGCCATAGGTTCATCATCACTGATCTGTCTCCCCCTCCTAAAGGATTGTGTTTTGATTTAGGGTTGTTCTCAAAGATGAGATGGAAAGAAAAAGTGATCCAGAATTATGTGGCCACAGATCAGAAAGCGTGTTAGAAGAACACATATCTTAGGCACACCTATTTAATTAGACAGAGAGGTCGAATACTCCCACCTTGTAGCTTGTCACAGGCAAAGTCAGGAAATTATCAGCTTCCTATCTTGGTAGCTTGTCAGGTAATGACTTGAAAGTCCTTGTGCATCTGAATATGTTTTGTTGGGTGGTGTGTATGGGAATTTTGGAAGCAGTGATCTATGATCACATTCTATACTGTTTGCTAGATGTTCTTTGCTGATGAATATCCTATTATTACCCAATAGCTTCCTTTTGAAGGAGGTCTCTCTGAGTTCATGCATCATGCTACTTTGCTCAGCCATAGTTTATTAAACAAACTACAACTGGTTAGGTTCGCCCAACATGCTAAGTCAAGCCAAACCATTCCTATTTGTGCAATATATGATATTGCCTTTCCTTCACTCTCTGACGGAAGTTGTCAATTACTGTTGGCATTACCAATTCTTTATCCCCACTTTGGCTTTCCATGGGGTAATCCCTTTGTTCTCCTGCTTTCCCTGTCCTTGTGGCCTTTCAAACAGCTATAAGAGCCCCCAGTTTGCTCTCCTGACCACATCCAGACCATAAAGAAGCTTCTCTTTGATTTTGAGCAGCCATATTGGCCTCTTGGGAAATTAAGAGATCCTGATCCAAATAGCACTAGCACCTGAAACTGCACAGGCAATATTACCACTTCTGTTGTGACCAAATATTAGTCACTTTAATAAGTTACATTGTGTATTGTTATCTTTTAACTATATTTTAGCCAGATATCTCTATAGTGCTTTTTTGTGTTATGTATATACAGGTAGTCCTCAATTCATTTAGTGACTGTTCAAAGTTACAACAGCACTGAAAAAAGTGACTTATGAGCGTTTTTCAAAGATGATATCTTTGAGGCATCCCCATAAAGTCACATGACCAAAATCCAGATGCTTAGTAACTGGTTCATACTTAATATCGGGGGTGGGCTCCAAAAATGTTAGCAATCGGTTCTCTGTCCAGTTGCTGGGTGGGCATGGGCATGGTCGGTGTGACCGAGTTGGTCTCCTGCACCATGGTGGGGGAGGCATTTTCGCCCTCCCCAGGCTTCGGATGCTTTCCTGAAACCTCTGGGAGGATGAAAACGGCCTCCTCCAGGCTTTGGAGGCCCTCTGGAGGCCCTCCAGAGGGCGAAAACGGGCACGTTTCCGTACTTCTGGAACTTCCGGGCGGTCCATTTTTGCCCTCCCCGGGCTCTGCATGGCATGGAGACTCCTGGGAGGGGAGGGGCAGGGTGGGAGGGAAGGGGAAGGAGGGGCCAGCCAGGGGCGGGATTTACGGGTTCCCCGAACTGGGCAGACTCTCAGCTAGAGGATCTCCCAAACCCGTGCGAATCCATAGCAGCTTATGACCGTTGCTATGTCCCATAGTCATGTGATCATATTTTGCAACCTTCTGACAAGCAAAGTGTCAAACCCGGAAAGTCTGGGGTTTGCCATGACTGGGCAGGACGGAGCACTGGTGATGGGGGGTGTCACAAGCCTGGAAGCAGCAATGATACACTGGTGCTGGGGGGTGATGACCACAGTGGCAGCAGAGATGCTGAGACCGGCAGGGTGACCATCTGACCATCAGCTGTGCTGGGGAGGGCATGACGGCGCGAGGCAAGCAGCTGCTCAGAACGGCAAGCAACAAACAGCTATTCCGGCCCAGAGAACATGTAGCTGATTGCAGGGCGAGGCCGGAGTCAAGGTGTCCAGGAGAAGGCATGGTCTGCTTGGATAAAATGTGCTGGGAGGCAGAAGCTCCTAGCGCTGACTTTGCATCTCTGCATGGCACGGTTTTACAGCTCGAGTCTGGCTAAATAAAGCCAGTTAGCTTGCATGCTGTGGCGTTTTTCTTCCTGGTTTAAAGTCAATGGGGAAGCCAAATTCATTTAACTCTGTAACTAACTTAACAACTCAGTGATTCACTTAACAACTATGGCAAGAAGGATCGAAAAATGGGGCAAAAGTCACTTAACAAATGTCTCACTTAACAGAAATTTTGGGCTCAATTGAAGTCGTAAGTCAAGAACTACCTATATACATGCCTTCAATTCAGCATTGTCTCCTGGAGACTGGCTGGATTAGTCCCTGCAGTTTAACTCACGGTCTCCCAGATTCTAGCCTGATGTCAGGCTTGTCCCGACTCAGACATTTAGGGTAGAAAGACCCTTGACTCCATTCTTTGAAGTGAAAGGCTCTTTTACTAAAGTCACGCGGTTACAGCAAAAGCAAAGCTGGATCTGAGTATTCCCATGCAAAGGTTGCAATTTCCCCCTTCCTCTGGCCCTCCTCCCTTGACCAGTCCATCAGTGTCCAATAGAATTTCTTTTTGATATTTGGGAAAGAGCTTTGAAGGTTGGTGCCTCTCTGGAGTATAGTTTCGCATTCCATTCTCAGGCTTCATCTTGATTGGCTGGTTTAGCCCAGATCGACACCTCTGGTTCCTGTCGCCCTGTTATCCCCCTCCCCTTTTCCTGCTCATTCCTATGCCTCTTCCTTACTTCCCCATTGCCTCCCTCTCCCTTTAATTTTATGGCAGGATGCCAAGGAAGCAAAGTATGCTGAAGATGGCAGGCCTGACACTACACCTAATGTGGCTCAGCAGCCGGCTATGGCACTGACGGAGGAGACTGACTGAGGGAGAGTTGGCACCAGAAGAACGGGAGGCGCCAGTGGTTGACACTGTGCCAGTAGCTGGCTCCTTGACAGAGTCTGTCTGTGGAGCCAACAATATCTGACAGTGGGGAGGAGGAATCTCTAAGTGATGCCAGGACCAGGAGGTGACTTAGAAGGGAACAGCAATGTAAGAGGCATAGGGGCTGAGCTACAGAGGACCGGTAATTGACCACACCCAAGAGGAGTTAAAAGGGGTATGGGTGTGACTGGCAGGAAACAAACGTAACATCTTCTTAGAGTGTTGTCTGATTCCAAGTCTTGAATTTCTGTTTGGAGTTACTTTCTTGCATTTGGTGAGTGCCTAACAAGTTGGCATTTCGCCTGGACTCAATTAGGACATATATCAGTAGTTACTGCATTCCTGCTTAGTATTTTGCAAAAGACGGACTATTTCAAGGTGCTGTGAAAAAATAAACCTTTGTTCCTTCAAGAATTAGGCTTGATTCGTGATTCTCGGGCGTGGCACAGAACAAAAGGTGACTTTTATAACAATAAGATTTACCAAAAATCAGAGCCCCATTTCTAAATATTCAGAGTTTGAATTTTTCCTCCTGTTTTAAAATTCGCTTTTATTACTAATTTTCTACTTTATCATGCCTACAAAGTTCTTCTGCAGTCACGTCATAAGCCTAAGATTGGAAACCAGGCTTGTCAGACGTTACATCTTTTCAATCCTGCTCTACGGAGTGGAGAGTTGGTCTCTGACAGAAAGCCACTTGAAGAGACTAGAAGCATTTGAAATGCAGATTTACAGGCGGCTGTTACCTATAAACTGGCTTGACAAAATCAGAAATGGGGTGATAAGCCGCCTGGGAAAACCAAGGGAAATCCTCAAAATCATTAAAAAGCAAAAGTTAGAATATTTCGGACATGTGATGTGACCCCCAGGAAAAATACAGCATACGTCACTTAATCCTCCAAGAAAAGATTGAAGGCAAACAAGAAGAAGGGCATCATGGCTTCAAAACCTAAGGGATTGGTCTAGACAAAACTCAACAGCATTTTTTCATGCAGCTGTTGATAAAAATAGGACCACCAACTTGATCACCAACCTCTGATGATGGATATGGCACAAGAAGACTCTACAATATATCATCTATTCTAGATGCATTAAATGGGCCTAATAAGTAGCCTGCTTTGACATTCTGTATATCTTGATCCTTCTGCATGCCATTACAAGTGTACGCTTACTGGTGGATTATTCATATCGTGCTTCAGTGTCACTGATATAACAAATTACATCTGCTGCTAATTACCTAATCTGATGTCTAGACTATTGTTTGTATCTTTTTGTTGAGGCAATCTGTTTCACACTTCTTTTATTATGTGATTTTGTTGTTGTAAACTGTGAGGATGTGTCTGAATATGCCTTGTACAGAATATGTTGCGGCAACCACAAATGAACATAATGATTGATGGTTATTTTTTGCCAGTAAGTCTTGTTCCAGTTCTACTTCTCTACGTACCTTGATGGATCTTCCTGGCCTTGGGATTTTCTTGGGTGAAAAGAGATGCCATCTGCTCTTCATAGTCATCTTGCCATCATCAAAGGCACAGAAAATATATCCAAAGGTTCGCCTTTATGGATTGCATTAAACTATGGCTTGCTTTTTGGCAAGTATCTCAATGAATCATCTTCCCTTTGACTAGGGGTATAAAACAAATAAATAAATAATAATAATCTTGATTAACTTCACTCGCAGACCAAAACCAAAGTAACTGAAGGATGATTTTAGCTCTATTAACTTAACCAATTTAACCAGGTTAGTTAAAAGCCTTGTCACATTTGAACAATGTATTAAGCTTGGTTAGTCTTAACTTGGGTTAGATTCTGAGAAAGAAGCCTTAGCACTTTATGTGAACCCAAAGCGTTTACAGGTAGTCTTCAACTTATCGCACTTCATTTAGTGATGTTCAAAGTTACAACATCACTGAAAAAGTGACATGACTGCTTTTTCCAACCTACAGTATGACTATTGCCACATCCCCATGATCATGTGATCAAAATTTGGATGCTTAGCTATTTGGCTCATATTTATGATGGTTGGAGTATCCTGAGATCATGTGATCACCTGTTACGACGTTCTGACAAGCAAAGTCAAATGGGGAAGCCAGATTCACTTAACAACCATATTACTAACTTAATAACTGCACAGATTCATTTAACAACTGTGGAAAGAAAGGTCATAAAATGGAACAAAATTCACTTAACAAAGGTCTCACTTAGCAAAAGGAAAGCAAGGCTCAATTGTGGGTGTAAGTTGAGGATTACCTGTAGTTAATTTATCATTCAATGTACTGTGTGAATCCCCCCAAAAGGTTAATGATCAGGCTCAACAGATTGTGTGAATGCAGATTGAGTGATGTTTGACCAAATTTTATGTGTCTTAACAATTTTTTTAGAATGCATTTTGTGCAGGAAGCAGTAGGACAATCCATCGAGAAATCTGATCAATTTTAAACTGGGTCCTTGAACCAATTAAACAATGTCTAGGTTAGTGTATTCAACTTGGCTATTAAATAGCTTATTTTCCAGGTTTGCACTAGACAGTGAGTCATAAATTAAATTTGTACAGTCAGAAGTTGTACAAATATCGTTCTGTAATTGAACCTTTTCTTAGCAAACTAGACTAGTCACCTTTATGGAAACTTTGAATGGATTGGACCAAGACTGCAAGTCCTGATCTATTAAATCTTAGACACACTGGCTAGAAAATTGTTTCAAGCTACAAGGAGCACACAGGTTGAGGAAGGCAAATTTAAATTTCTAGATGATCAACCTTTCCCAGCTTGGTGCCCTCCTGATGTGTTAGGAATAGGAAATGCAAGGTATTTGGAGGACATCAAGCTGGGGAAAACCAATTTGTATCACTGAGTGTCTAACATTTTCTGCCCCCAAGTTCATCAAAGTGAAGCCATTTATTCCTCAGACTAATTCTTCCCTTACATCCAATTCCTCAAATGACCCAGAAACTACTGTGCTAAGGTGAACTATGTGGAGTAAAAGCAGCAACAGAGCCAAGAGGAACATAATGTGGTGAGGTCTCCCTTAGAGACTGGACCACTTCAAAATATAAATTGAGGATGTCATCAGTAACGGCTCTCATGTGAAAAATTTCCTACGTAGAAGCAACTCATCATACTTGAAGCAATCACTTATGAGTCATCTTAACAGGAAGGATACACCGCATTCACTTTTAAACATGAGTTGTGTCATGCCTTAAACACAACTCTTGCCTTTAGTTTAGAGACATCGCAAACCACACAACCTCTGTTTGTTTACGCTTGGTTTTCAGTATCTTAGCAGCCAAGGCAACATGGTGCTGCAGTCTTGTGTCAAAAGGAAATTTTGAGGAAATGACTTGTTGTTTTTTTAATTTAGTTACTAACAGGCACAATTCAATGGCTTATAAATTCACTCAGGGGTGTCCACAGGGAGTGTTCAAAATGGCGGCCACAGTGGTGCAGTCGAAAGCCTACCTAGTGCTCATCAAAATGGATGGAGATTTAATTGCATCATTGAGGCTACCATTTTGACTTTTTTTGAGGAAGGCAACAAAGATGTTTCAGGGATTATACACGGAAGCTTTTTCTGGTCTGTGTGGAGATGCAGGCTTGAATTGTAATTATATAATTCGTGAGGTCTCCTGGAGTGGGAATAGAAACTTTGTTCATGTTGCAATCAGGGACAGCGATTTTTGTCTCAAGTGATAAGACAAAACGAAATGGAGCAACAAGGAAGGAACTGTAGACCACAGCATTGTGGTATTGACAGGGGAATGAAGTAGGTATCGGCTACCAGAGCTATATCTTGATCTTCTGTAGGAGATATGGGATGAGATCACACACTGTTATCTAGAGACATTAATCACTCTTGTCTCTCTTAAGCAACTTCTGTTCCTGGAAAAAGAACAGGATGTCTATGTTTTTTTCTAGACCACCAAGTAGATTTCTCCACTGCTCCTCACCGACTATGGCTGGAGAGCTCCTTGTTTACAAAGTGGCAGCATACCTATTTTATTTATTTATTTGTCATATTTGCAAGGCCACCCATCTCACAAGAATGTGATTCTGGGTGGTGGGCAACAGTTAATAAAAAAAGAAAACCAAGAAGTATATAAAAACATGATTAAAACCTATTAAAAAAAACTATTAAAGAGCACATGAGCCAGAGAGGATGATGTAGTAAGGTAAGGTAGCCACAGCAAGATCTCCCTGGGACAACAGGTCTGATAGCATACGCTGAAAGACTTGCAGAATATTAAAAGGGGTGGAGATGACCTCACTTCCTGGGGGTGAAGATTCCACAAGGTGGTCATCATGGCAGAGAAGGCCCACCTCCTGGGACCCAACAGATGGAACCCACAGCATGCCGTCTGGATCAGGAGGGGTCACATGGATGTAATCCAAAAGAGGAGATCCCTCAAGTAATGCAGTCCCGTAGGGCTTCAAAGATCAAAACCAGCACCTTGAACTAGACCTGGCAGTCGATATACTTCTCAGAGTAGAGATGCTACGTGTACCATTCTAGAGGTACACATAATTGCCTGTATCGCTGCATTTTGAAACTTCCACATACCTATCACTATTCCTTTGTTTGTTTATTAAATTTATATGTCACCTATTTCACTTTTGCAGCAACTCTGGATGGCTTACAAAATGATAAAAAGACAAAAAAAATTAATACGAAGTGATTAAAATTTAGGAATATTAAATAGATTAAGTAAAGGCTACGAGCCAAGAGGACAAGTGACATGGTGGTGATGTCTCCAGTGGTGGGATTCAATTTTTTTTACTACTGGTTCTTTGGGCGTGGGTTGGTGGGTATGACTATGCGGTCATGTGACTGGGTTGGCCACTGCACTCCCCCCACGCCCCTTTTTTTGCCTAGAAAGCCACCCTGAAGCCTCCTGGCAGCCAAATAGGGGCATGGGGGGCAGCAGCGCACCCCCATGTCCTGTTTTTGGCCTAGAAAACCTCCCTGAAGCATCCTGGCAGCCAAATAGGGGTACATGGAGACTCCTGGAAGGGGC
>JANHGC010000001.1:125776-138174 GCA_027560395.1 Boaedon fuliginosus | reverse complement strand
TTGGCGCCATTTGGTGCCAAATTGAATATTTCTATTAAGCACATACAAACTATTTTCTTTGCTTTATATATATAGATACTAGCTGCTTACCCGGCCTTGCTTGGTTTTCTTTTCTTTTTTTTTTAAGTATATTTGTGCCACAGCATTTGTGGGCCTTCTGAAGGCCCCAGCACCCCCTCCCACATCTCTACTCTGGCAAGGCCATCTCTGAGGAAAGGCAGCTGGGGCTTGACAGGGGCACTGGGCCGCAGCCGTTTGTGGGCCTTCTTAAGCACCCACACCCCCTCCAACATTGTAGGCGACCTTACTTGGTGGAATGGGCTGCTCCGTGTGACTTGGGCCCGATGAAAGATGCTCAAGTTGTAGTATAGCAACTTCTGGAGAGCTACACATTCTCTCCATCTGTTATATGTGACAATTAGCAATAGCACTTAGACTTATACACCATCCCATAGTCACAGTGCTTTACATCACTCTGTGGGCGGTTTACAATGTCAGCGTATTGCCCCCAACAATCTGGGTCCTCATTTTACTGACCTTGGTTGGATGGAAACCTGAGTCAACTTTGACCCAGTCAGGATTGAACTGCTGGCAGTCAGCAAACTTAGGTTGTGTTACTGCATTTAATTATTGCGCCACGGGAGCTCTTAAATTTAAAATTAGCAGTAGCTTTTTTTTTTTGGCAAAGGTACTCAATAACCCATTTATCAAATTATTTAATACACACATAAGAATGAAACAAGCAATCATACTGGAAATTCACTTTGAAACAGCACTGGAGAATATAATTAGTTCAGTGAACATGCTTGTAGGCACTAGCAACGGAGTAGCAATTATTTAACAGAGAGAGCCGTGTGGTTAGCAATCCCTCCTCTGGCTCATAGAAATATGACGTCTAATCTCAGACATTAAAAACAGATGTAGGAAAAACAGTTTTCTGATATGGTAAGGTATGTATACACACACACACACACAAACACAAACACACAATGCAATAACTGTGATTGGTTGGGTTTGTGGATCAAAGCAAAAGAGAGAGACCAAGAGGATGTGGCCAAAAGGATCTTTATCCAGCTTTGATTGATATGCAAGTTATAGCTCTACCTGGATGTGGAGATGTTGGCAATAGTAACTTATGCCCCTACCTCTGTGTGGTTAGGTTACTGCAGTGTGCTGACTATGGAGTTGCTTTTGAAGATGACTGGTATGAAATGTTGGCAGTTAGACATCATCATTGCAGAATTAGCGTGGCTGTGTTGATTACCAGTGGGTTTCTAGGTCCAGCTTAATGCTTTAGAGCAGAGGTGTCAAATTCAAGGCCCATGGGCTGGATCTGGCCCGCGGGGTGTTTAGATCTGGCCAGCGAAAATGGAGCTTGGGAGGGGCTCTCCCAAGCTCCCTTTTTGCTGGGAAAGGGTTGCAGGAGGCCATTGCGGCTGGAAACAGAGCTCGGGAGCCCATTTTCACTGGCAGAGTGCTCGGGCCACCACAGGTGCCCCTGACACATCCCCACCCTGGCCCCCCGAGAGCAAACAACCCTGATGCGGCCTTCAATGAAAACGAGTTTGACACCTCTGCTTTAGAGGTTAATGGGAGCGAGGATGGCATTGTTTAATGTATTTGTTAGCGTTTTATTGCTGTGATTATATTTTAAAACTGCTCTTGAGATTCTTGTGTATTGAGATGGAATGGTATGAAACTATAAATTACATAAATAAATGCCCTACTGTTGCAATGTGCAGGGTTTTTTTAACAGGGTACTTATGAGACCTGATACTGTAGATAGTATATCAGGGAAGAGACCCAGTTTGGTGTAGTAAGGCACCAGGCTTGAAACCAGGAGGCCGAGTTCTACTCCTGCCTTAGACAGGAAGTCAGATGGCTGATTTTGAGCTAGTCACTTTCTCTTAGCTCTAGAAAGGAGGCAAAGACAAACCACTTCTGAAAAACCTTGTCAAGATAAGTGCATGGTCTACTGCATGCCAGAAGTCAAGGCTGAGTTAAAGACCCACAAACACTCCAACAAATCTGGGGGAAGAAAGACATATTTCTGGCATGAAATAGGATGTTTCCTAATGACAAACGTAGCCTACTGCTAATAGTCTCTACCTTTAAAGGCAACTGCAAAGAAGCCCATTCAGAGCATAGAAAGTGAGAGGAACTATGTCTGTATAAGCAGGAAGATGGGTGTAGTAAGGAGCAGCGGGAACAGCAGCGCTGTCTTTCAGACATACATTCCCTATTTTGCTCACTACGTCTTGGGTACTAATTGAAATATTGGCTATAAATCTAGTACATCCAAGGGATGCAAATCTATATCTATAAAAAAGAAGTGTATGTGTGTGGGTTTGTGGGTATGTGCTGAGTAGGCTCTTCCATGCCTGCACCAATCTGGCCCAAACTTCCCAGGCACATACCTTAGACTTTCCAGGTGAGCACTGGGGAGGGGGGGTCACAAATGGGTTTTGGTTTCTTACCCCCCCTCAAAATGGTGCCAACGTGGACCTCTCCCTGACATTTCACGCCAAACTCTACTGCACATGTG
Organism: Boaedon fuliginosus; assembly: GCA_027560395.1. Lineage (NCBI taxonomy): Eukaryota > Metazoa > Chordata > Lepidosauria > Squamata > Lamprophiidae > Boaedon > Boaedon fuliginosus. The sequence goes on along the minus strand of JANHGC010000001.1, from coordinate 135,629 downwards.
CACAGATCTCCAGGCAACGGAAGCTCTCCAGCCAATAGAGGCAAGGCATGCAAAGAACGCTGGGAATTGTAGGCTGCAGCATTTGCTGTGAACAAGGAAGCAGACAGGGAGGGAGGGAGGAAGAAAGGAGGAACTAAGGAAGAAAGATGGAGGGGAAGAGAAGTGAGGGAGGGAGGAAGGAAGGAGGGAGGAGGAAGGGAGACAGTGGGAAAGAGAAGTGAGGGAGGGAGGAAGGAAGGATGAGGGAAGGAAGGAACACGAGGGGAGATAAGGAGGAAGGGAGGAAGGAGGGAGGGAAGGAGGAGGAAGGGAGGGAGGAAGGAGGGAGGGAGGGAGGAGGAAGGAAGGAAGATGGCAGTCCCATAAAAAATTAGCCATCAGCTAGTAAGAGATAAAATAGTTTTGGTCAAAACAACAACAGGCCCATGCAGCAACCATACTGCTTCCAGTCATAATAATGCTTTGAAGGCATTATTATATTGTATATATTATTAACCAAAAAGGAAGAAAGAATGTGCAATGGCAAGTTGAAGATGGCCCTTGTGTACCTGCCTCTTAGGTGCTCTTGTACTTTGTGGCGTGGGAAGGGCAGAGAAGCAGAGGGTGCCCCATTCTCTTAACAGTTTGCATGGTGGAACCTGGCACCATTAGCAGGCACAGAGCAGGACTCAACATGTTCAGGGAGCGTAATGACGAACACAGTCAAAGGGGAATGAGGTTTAAAAAGGGAAGAGCATCGAGGCAGTTTCTGAGACCTGCTGAATCTGTCCCTGCAGCTTCTTCCGGTAAGCTTTATTTGTAATTAAGTTTTCTTCTGCCTCACTTATGCTTTGCTGAAATACTACCGTATCTCTTCTGCTCATCTCTTCTCCTCCCCCTCAAGAACTGAGACGAAATAATAGTTGCATTCCTGTTTATAAATGACTAAAAGTAAACTTTATGAGTTTTTAATGTTTAATTTCTGTCTGCAGCTCCAACTGTACTGTCAGTGAAGATGGCAATCAGACCGTCTTCCTTCATGTTCTGTGCCTCTTGGATACTTCGTGTGTCAACCTGGCAGGTTTTTTTAACCCATGGGTTAAAATATACCATTATCTCTTTTAGTTACTCCAGAGTGTTTTTTCTTGTGCTTATTCTATATTCAGCACGTAACTATGTATTAAAACAGCAGTGACTTCAGCAGGAGGGCACAAATAACTTTTGCTCAAAGATCTGTGGAAACAGTTTTGTTGGCCTCACCTGGATCTACAGAATTAAATGCTAATCTGAATCCAGGAAGGAAGGAGGGAAGATGAGGCTTTATTTACTCTTTCATTTAGCAGAGAAAGCAATAAGAGGACCTCCTTGCTGTGTATACTTACTGCTCTCTTGCCTCTGAACCTGGATTAACTATATTTGGCTAAGGTTTATTGTTTGCTTTTGGGGGGCAGGTCATGCTCCATTTTGATGTGGTGTAGTTGTGTGTTGCTTTATTTCACAAACATAAGGCTTTTGGTTGGCATTGATTTCAAAGTAAAGCTAGCACTGTTCTGTTCTGCAATTCTCAACTGGTAGATTTTGGAGAGAAGATAGTTTTAAAGGGAAGAAATCTACCAAACTGAAGTCATGGGAGATTCTGAAAGTTTGCATGAGACACTTTTATATTTGCAGTACGGTAAAATCTTGTGTGTGTGTGTGTGTGTGTGTGTGTGTGTGTGTGTGTGTATGTATGTATGTGTATATATATATATATGGAATGCTTTGTTGTCAATATGGGAGAAAATCAAAGAACAACATTATTTGAAAATACTGGTGTGATAATGGAAGCTATTATACATCCGAATATTATAGACCTGGGGAGCACGGTTGGATATAAAGACATTCTAAACGAAAAGGGGGAAGTCAAAAAGAAGCAAGAGTTGATGGAGCAGGGAATTGATATAACATGGCATTCACAATGGCAAATACAGTCAAGATACAAAAAGGATGCTAAACAATATGGTTTCTATGGAAAATTGACAGAACTAGATGAGATACTGATAGGGAAAGATTAAAAATTGATAACAAAAATATATGACTATTTATTAAGGTATAAGCTGGCAGAAGAACAGGTAAAAAGAATTATGATTGCTTGGGCAAGAAATTATGGATATACCATAGAATTAGAAAAATGCAACATTGATGACCCAGTGGTGAATGATTTGGAAGAGAGCTTTGGGACAGAGACCCATAGTTTCACTCAGCAGAATGAGCAGCGGGGATCCAAAATGTGACAGGTCTGGCTGACTGCACTGCAAATTAGGTAATGCAGTAAAATTTGTAAAAGTAATACAAATGATCATCTCAAGAGAAGGGAACCTGTTGAGATTTGATGGGTCTTGGTGCTTATCCCTGGCAAGAAGATGCTCAGTCCATTTTTTAAAATTGTTTTCTTTGTTTATTTTTCAGAAAAGAAGAAGTCCTTGGGAATACATCCTGCATCCATCAGGTACAAGGAACAAAGAACAAAAGGGAGCATGGAGGGAAGGAAGGAAGAGCTTTTTATACCCCTTTGATGTTGACCCTCCTCTTCCTGCTGTTAGGAAGAGATTTATAGTACCCTGGGTTTTTCCACCCAGGTATCTAGTTTGGGCATGGCAGTGATCAACACTCTGCCAGATGAAGCATCTCACAGAACCTGCATACCAACCTCATGACGTCTAAAATGTCCTAACTGCACCACAGAAATAGGCCGAGATTTGGAGGTTGCTTGTAGCTGTAAGAGCCCAAGATGAGAGTGGCAAGGAAGCTTTACACGGTAGCAAAAATCGATCCTCATTCTGACCCCACCCCCAGTAGCACTACTGCGGTAGAATGAAGGGTGGAGACTTGTGCCAATAAAATAGAAGCCATTTGCATCTTGATTGTAGAATTGTAAACACTGGGGTGATCTTAAAATGAACCACTGTTGTTTTCTTAGATTTATATTTCTGTGGGGGGAAAGGAAGCAAAGAGAAGAAGAAGATGACTGGCAGCAAGTAGATGGTCTCAATAAGGACAATAGTATGAGGGAATTAGTGGGGAGGTGAATTCCCAGGAGACAAGGGATGCAATCCAGAGGAGTAAGAGGCAACTCAGTCCAGATGTTACATGTGAGAGAAGGAGGTAAAGACAGCCCTTCCCTAATAGTTCACAGAGAACATTGTAGATGCAGATGGCTAGATTTTGTCTATAGATGTGAAACAATAAAGAACTTAGCTTGGAATAATCACCACGTGTTTTGGGTCTGACCAGCAGAGAGTGCCCCATTGAGAGACATAAAAGGTCAGGTTGAGCACAGATCATCTTGGACAAAATCTATATAGTCACTAAGAATTGACATTGACTTGATGGCACATAGCCAATCAATCAACTAATCAATCAAAAATGGATGACTATGGGGAGTAATGGCAGACTAAAACAGCTTTGCTTTTAGTAGAACCAGCAACCAAGTGGGAAGTGGTGAAAGAACTAGCTCCCTGAATTCCTCTCCGGAGGAGAGGACTTGGGACCATCTAGAGGATTCCTTACATACATTCCCTCTGATGGGACCCTAAAGTAGCAGTCCCCAATGGGCTTTAGAGCTCTGGGAATTGCGAGAAAATAGTTTTGACCAAGCTGCAGTTGGAGCCTTTCAAAAGAACACTGGGTTCGCCCACTTCGCTTCTTAATCACTTTTATTGGAAATGCCTTATAAATTGCTTTTTGGACATTAAGAACCTCCAGAAAGACAAGTTTTATTACACAAGGTGATTTCCCTCCAACCCGCAGTGAAAGATTTATGTAAGTTTAAAAACTGATGGTGCTAAAGAAAACCTTTTTTTATTTGGAAATAAGCAGCGAAAAGTGTGATTGGAATGTTGATTTTGGGAAGTTTTTAAATAGACTAAGGGGCCAGATTGATTCAAAAAGTATTTAAAAAAAGTTATAAGAATATTTCTTGTTGTTTGTTTAAAATACTATTTAAATATGTATAAGTTCTGAATTTTAAGTGTATAAAAATCTCTTTCTGGGAAATGTTCTGGATGAGAGAAAAATGTAATCATAAGAGACCATGAAAGCTGCTTGAGACGACCAGAATTAAATATTATAATTATAGGAGAACTCTACTAATACAGAATGGGAAAAATATTTTAACTATGGAAGAATGTAAGGATATTTGGCAGTAATGTACCCAGGACTTACTATTTAGACTGTTGGATACAATTAAAAAATGGGCTTAAAAGAAGAGATTTCTTAGCTGAAAATTAGGCTGTTTGGATATGGATTTAAAACTGACAGGATATAAGAATAATATTGACAAATACGTTGTACAAGATCAACAAATGAAGCTGGCTGAATTTCAGTAGTTAGAAAGGACACATAAATGATAAAGCAGAGGAATGACTTGGACACATAGATATTAACTCAGGAAAGTGATTTGGACAATTTTCTTCCAATTGTTGGAAGAAATATCCATCAGGTTCAATTCCAAGCTGGGAGAAAGGCACTGGAGACAAAATGGAGGCTGGAAGCTGATTGGAAAGAGGGTCCATTTATTGATGAAGCAGAACCACCAGGCACATGTGATTCTGGGTAGCTGACCACATGGAGTTGAGAGTGGAGGGTATTTCTACCCTCTCGTGGGCATTGCACTTGAACTTCCTGTTCCTGTGCAAGGACATGTATTCTATTGGCTGTTGTCAGACTCCCATGGGGCCATGTACAAATCCTAGGAGTTTGGGTTTAGTTGAGATTTGCTGCGGGTGCTGAAACAGAGATGATGCAATGAAGGGGCTTGTGTTCTGAAAGGGTGTTGGGCAATTCCTATTATGGCTAAGGACTAATCCTACCCTTGTTAAAACTTGGGCGAGGGTATTCGCTTGTGAATAGAGTTAGCTATCTCTTTATCTCTTAAGTGCTGACATCTGCTGAGGGCTATTAAGAAAGGTGGAGGCTGCTTTCCAAGATCATGTTTCTCCATATCTCATCCAGGAAAATATAATATTCTGCCTTTTTAATATTTCTCAAAATATTTCATTCTTCTAGTAGAGGGGTGGGTGCTTACTTTCTACACTTTGGATTTACACAAGACATGTGTTATACCTTTGAAAGAACCCCTGAGAAAAGCAAAAGAGAGGAGAAATCAGCTTTGGAGACATTACCTAAAAAGGAATAATCAAGACCCTTAAAACTAAAACTAAGGTTTTCAAAATGGGCCTATCTGTTCAAGGTTGAACTGTATGTGATCCTCACTTTTCTATGGGTTTTTCTTCGGTAGGACTGAATAAAAAGGCTTTTAAAAATATTTATGGATAAGATATGGGAATAATTTTCTTGCATTTTTAGAAAAAGTGATATAATTGAGAGGAGAGCAAGAGAAGATGGTAAATCAATTTGTGGCACATAATTTGAAGGGATTAAGGATTAATATTTTCAATTTGGTGATTCTAGTACCTCTTAATGGAATTTTTCTTGATTAAGTTTAAATGAGGAGGTTTTAAAGATTTGTTTACAGATATGAGAATAAGACATGGGAAGATGAGCTTTAGAGAAAGTGATAAGATATTGTGTAAATTACAGGAAAAAGTTATGAAATTAATTTACTTGTTTAACACACACACACACATATATATATGTATGGTGTGTATGTGTGTGTGTGTGTGTGTGTGTGTGAGCTCTTAATGGAATTTTGCTGATTAAGATTGCAATATAAAGTTTTAATATTTGCTAATAGATAAAAGATGAGATATGGATGAAGTGAATTTGGTGGAAATATTAGAGGACGTGTTAAGCTATTGAAAATGTGTATGCTTGTCTTGATGAAAGGGAAAGTTATTTCTTTCTATATCCCTTTTTACATATTTTCCCCTTTTCCCCTCTTCCCTTTTCCCTTTTTTGCACTTTCTACTTTTTCTTGTATATATTCTCCCTAGTTTGTATTAGTTTTTTTCATTGTAATTTTAAATTTCAATAAAAATTATTGACTCCTAGTGACTCTTAGTCATTTATAAAATGTTGTTTAAAAACCATTTAAAACAAAATGAAACAAAAACAGAAAATCAAAAAACGTAGCGGGTTCTTCATCCAAGCAGTTTACAATAATAATAAGAAGAAATAAGACAATGGGAGGAAGGGAAAGGGAAAGTGTGGATGAAGGTAATGTGTACAAATAGAATAATGTCATCAAGCAAAGAAAACTTGACTGAAGTTTGAAAGAAGGATTAAAAGGATAAGGCACACAAGTTGGACAAAAAGGGAAGAAAACATTTAGAACAACAGAACAATGAGGAATGAGGACAAGGGTGAGAGAAACAAGAAAAAAATTGTTTGATACTTGTTCATTTTGCATATGTTTTGTCTGCTTCAGATTAAAAAGTGTATGTGGTAGTCTACTTTGGAGTTAAGCAAAAAAAATGTATGCATGATGCTAACACCAACCTATGTCATCCAGATGTTGTTGAACATCAGTTCCCCAGTTAGCATGGTCATCTGAAGGCATCAATATCATTTAGAGTTTTTATGTCTTCCTACCTCAAGAAGTTCCTAGTGCAAGTGTAGTGGAGAGGCTCTTGCTATCACCTGGGGTCTTAAGTCTATACCCAATTTAGTTTCACTGTAAATCCTCTTGCTATAGCGGGGGTAATAACTCCACTTCTTTCCAGGAAACTAGGTGCCAGATGAGCCCAAGAAGTGTTGTAATAAGAAGAGTGCTCAATAAAACCAGGCCAAGTGAACTCACATAGGTAACAGATGGACTAATTAGAGAGAGTCCTTTGTTGTTTAAGCAACCAGCCAGCTGAAATAAAGGTAAAATGAAAGCCAACTGTGTTTCCCAAGGACCAGCCAACATATGCTGTCCAGGAACCCAAATACTTCTTGAGCAATGTACAGCTAGCTATAAACACAAGAGAACAGGAAGATCGCAGTGAAGCTGGGTGGAGGGTGGGGAGTTTGTTTACAATAAACAGATTTGCGTGAAAAGTTTCCCTCCCGGTTACAAGAGCAAAGGAACTTTGCATTCCTTTTCTGTGCTCACAGGATTAGATAATTTCTGAATTGGAATATCAAGCTATTTGCAATGAAGTCAAGCTGCAGAGCTGAAAAGGAAAGATATTAGTGGGTTTCCAAGAAAGGTAATAAAATGTTTTCTAGCTAATCCCAATACTATGTGATCATGTCAGCATAGTGCTGTCTCCAGATATCAGAAACAAGGAGACCAGTGGCAGAAACAAAAGCCCTAATGGCATCTAGATCTAAACTGCAAAAATCACAGTAACCACTAGATGTCAGAAATGTCTGGTTTTTCTGTAGGTTTTTTACTTTGCTGCCATCGAATGGTCACCTTGAATGTTGCCATCATTTTCTGGTAGCCCTAAATAGATTATTTTATAAGAAGTTAATCGGGATAAACAGGAAAACTAAGCAAAAGAAGGCCAATCACTTAAGAGATGACTACTTTGGTTTTACATATTTGTGTTGGCCATAGTAGGCCTATTGTAGACCAAAGCCATAGTCAACCTCTTGACAGGTTAGTTTCACAAGTTATGCAAACTCAATCAGAAGTTCTTGTTTAAAAAATGAAGAGGCTGGAAACCTAGAAGTCATCCAAAATCCCCAGAAGGTGGATTTTGAATAGAAGTATTTATTGGTTGAAAAAACAGCTCATTCCTTCCTTGTCACATCAGAAGTGCTGTCAGCTGGCATTCTGAGATTGAAGTTTCTCTACCTTCTTTTCCTAAATTGAATGACAATTATTAGAGCCTCATGATGCCTCCCTACAGAGCCTAAGAAACAGTGTTTTGAATTTTAGCCAACCAATCCTCACATTTTAATACTTAATTAATGGCCCACCAGGGGAAAAATACATTAATTTTAGCAAAAGGAAGGAAACTGGAATTATGGGTTATGCGTTCAGGCAATGAGTATCAGTCTTGGGAATTATTTTCATTCACATGACACAGACGCGCACATGGAGGTAAAAGACATAAACATTTATTTAAGTGTTGGGGGCACTGTAAAATCTCTTAGATATATGTACCCCAACTTGGGAACTATATAGAGATTCATTCATGACTCATTTGTCACTGATTCTCTCCTTTGGCCAATTTTTACATGCAAATTCTATCTCCTGTGCTCCTTTCATCCATAAATCTGCTCTGATTTTTTTTTCAATTCAGTGTGGTTGTGATCTGTGGTTGGAAAAACCAAACATTGCTTAATTTCATTGCCAATAAGAGCTTTCCTCCAGGCGTGTACCGGCTTAATCTCATAGTCAGTTCAGTTACTTTATTTCTGGCTAATTAACTTAAAACCAAGCCAAAAATTATTCTCCTTTTGGATTTCTGTGAGTCTTCAGGGACTGCAGGCACTCGGAGGGCCTATCAATAAGAATTCTTGCATCATCCCTCCTCCTGTTTCCTGATAAGGAAAGCTGCATTTATCTTCTATCCTCTTGGATTTAAATTTGGCATTTTTTTTCCTTGACTTATCAGATACTCCACTTTATAATTCTCATGCTCTCCGCTAACTGGCAGGTGATTATTGACATTTTCCTCATTCCTGCCCTGGAAAATCGTAACTCCCAACTAATGCTTCATTATACCATAGCTGATAGGTTCTTTTTTGTTCTTTTTTCTCTCTCCTGCGCTTCAGTAAGGTGCTGTGTTCACCCCTCAGTGAGCGAGGAGCCAAAATACCTATTCTGATATGTTCTGAAGTTTGCATAGTCTTATTTTCCAATCCTGGATAGCTAGATGCTCCTGGGAGGATTCCAAGTGGGACCGGCCTTTCTGTACCCCACTCCTCTATCCAAACAAATGGTTTTAAGAGGTATACTGCCTCTGCCCTTGGAAGTACAATTTAGCCATAATAACTAGCTGTCATGGATAGCTCGATAGAATTGTTAAGCCATGAAATGCTACAAATCTTTTTATTCAATCTGAAGATAATTAAAAATATGGATGGCATCCTTTCAATGAGGGAGTAATAATGATTGAGATCCTAAGAAAATTCCTCTTCTAAAACTAGCATTTGAACTGAAGAAGAGTCTTCCTTTCACAGCCAAGGTCCTGTGCCAATACACAATTTCTCCCAGTTTCAAAACAAATACGTTCCCGAAGATAAATCTTCCCAAGGCCATGTAAGATGCTGAAGAGATTAATTTCCTTTTCTCTACTGGCTAGTCCGGAATATGATTAGTTAATGCATAAGTTACAAATGAGTTGAAAACTCTGGAGACTGCAAAATACTTTATGGTTTAGCTCAATATATGAATCCTACCCAAAGACTTAGTTAAAGATGTTGACTTGAGAGAGCTGGGCCTGGCAATATCAGAAACACCAGCTTGAGATCAGACAAGTGTATTCCAATAACAAAAGATAGGTGCCGAGCTGTTCTTCTGTCCAGAAATGGGGCTCCAAGAGCCCATTACACTGAGAAAAGAACTAAATCGTGAATCTATATCTACAGAAAAAAAGAGAAGTGTGGGTGGGTGGGTTTGTGGCTATGTGCCGAATAGGCTCCTCCATACCTGCACCAATGTGGCCCAAACTTGCCAGGCACATACCTTGTGCTCCTGAGACAAGCACTGGGTGATCATAAATGCCTTTGGGGGGGGGGTCTGCACACCCAAAAAGGGTGCAAAAGTACACACCCCATCCACTGCCTAACTGCCAAGCTCTACTGCACATGTGCAGGCAATGCATGCAAATCGGACGCTCTCCAGCCAATAGAGGCAAGGCATGCAAATTGGCCAAAGAACATTGGGAATTTCAGGATTAGGAAGGAAGATGGAGGACAAGAGAAGTGAGGGAGGAGAAAGGAAGAAAAGAAGGAGGAACAAAGGAAGGAAGATGGTGGGAGGAGAGGTGAGGGA
>JANHGC010000001.1:111995-125676 GCA_027560395.1 Boaedon fuliginosus | reverse complement strand
CTGCCGCTGCTTCCACCACTTCTTTCCTAGCGACCTGAGAAAGCCCAGAGAAAACCTCCTCTCAGCAGAAGCTGAGGCAGGTGGGGGAAGAAGTGGTGAGAACAGCGGCAGTCAACTTCGGGCTGACTTGGAGCCTGGTGAAGTCCTCCTGCTCCCTCCCACACCTGCCTTAGCTTTTACATGTGCAGTACAGTTTTTTTCTCGGTTTTGCTCCATTGGTGGGGGGGGAGGTGTCCCCATTGCCAACATTTTGGGGGACAAAGAAGAGAAAAAGACTTTGGTGACCCCTCCCCAGTGCTGATCTTGCCACCATAATGTAGGCATGTGGCAAATTTGGGTGAGATTGGTGCAGGGGTGTGGGTTTGTATAGAGCACATACAAACCCACACCCTCTGTTTTATATATAGAGAAGAGAAGATACTTTGAGAAAATACATATACATAGCAGTGTAAGAGTATTTGTGAAGGGATGATATCCATTATTGACTTCAGGAGTATAAAAACCTCTTAGGATGAAAACTAATTAACTATATATTTTTGTATTTTATTTGCTAATCAAATGTATATACTGCAGCTGCCCCTCTCACCCAGAGCGAATTGGACTGATGGGTGGGGAGGCAAACGACAGAAGACTAGTTTTTATTTGTCTTTTGTAGATGGAGTTTAGGAAAAAATAATTTCTGTATGTTCATGGTAAAAGATGTCAAGCTCTGTGAGATATTGTATGTCTATTAAAGTACAACACACAATTCATCCCTAATGTGAGTAAAGTACACGTGTTTTGGGACTCATTCTCACATTCCCCCTTTTCCTGGATTGTATTGTCTTTGAAGTGGTCCTTCCTTCCTTTTCCATTTCCCCCCAAATCCCCTAGGTATTCCATCTTGCCAAATGTTGGAGATGCTTAGCTTCGCTAACCCTTCATCCTGTTTCTCCTTGAAGCACTCTTAGCATTGAAGAGTGGGCTACTTTTGATTTTACTTTCAATATGAATAAGCAGAATTGAGGTGGCCATCAGAGCCATGGTGGCACAGTGGTTAGAATGCAGTATTGCAGGCTAACTCTATTCACTGCCAGGAGTTTGATTCCGACTGGCTCGAAGTTGACTCAGCCTTCCATCCTTCTGAGGTGGGTAAAATGAGGACCCAGATTGTTGGGTGCAATAGGCTGACTCTGTAAACCTCTTAGGGAGAGCCGTAAAGCACTATAAAGTGGTATATAAGTCTAAGTGATATCGATACTGCTACCAGCACATATCATTTATGGAACCAGCTCAGGTTTGAGCCAAGATATTTTGCTGCTGAAGTCAAACATCAAGACGCTGCCCCATCCTCATCCTCATCCAGGAGAGCCATTGGCACATCTGTATTGATTGCAGCCTGTCCTCAGCCTGCAGGGAAATACTGATTGAAGATGAGCATGTTTGGGGGGCTTTTGTTGGGGGAAGGAAGCTTTGACCCTTTTTAACAACAGTGAAGCCACGGTACCGGCTTCACCAGTTTTTGAACCAAAGCTTGCCCAATTTCTATCGTATTCTACAGCACCTAAGGGGTTTGGATGGCATACCTTACCGCCCACCCCCCGCAACACATACACTTTAAGAAAATTAAAATACACTGAGATTTGTCTAGCAAGTCCTATTATTTAGATAAGCTAATACAGTCTTTGATCCTATGAGAATATGATTAATTTCCATATGTTGCCAAGAGTTTAGGGAGGGGGGAGAAGAAGTACAAAGCTAGCTTTGATACTTCGGAGCAAATCTTTTTTTTTTTTTTTTTTGCAGTCTTGTTTTGCTAAAGCATAAGCTAGGACAACACTTTTTTTTTCTTTCTGCAACTTTTGTTCTCGCTCTAATTACAAACAGTGCATTTAAATGTGGCTGGTCTCATTTCAAATGCCGTTTTACCAGTCTGGCTTTTCTGATTTTGGAGAAAACTTGCAATTTCTAGTTTAATACTTCATAAGAAAAAGGCTTATTAGTTCTGAACCAAGAGCATATATGCTTTTTCTTGCAAATTAATTCCATGAAAAATTGAAGCGACGGAGATAAATCTTTTGAAAACTTTACATCAGTGGTCCACCTGAAACACCAAAGAAGACAACAATCTTAGCAGAACTGGTTGGGTAGGAAATTGCAATTGAACTCAGTGGGACTTCTGTATAAACAAGTTTAAAGTGTGACTATAAATGCTATCCACACCAGTTCATCACACGCCTATTTCTTCCGATAAGCACTCAAAAGAGACGTGTTCAGATATCTCCTGACCACCCCTTGCATTCAGTAACTTTTCAGCTGCCCATTTGCTTCGCTATCTTCAGCTTGCCATTTGCTCCCTATTTCAAGAAATAAGGAGAAGAAAGCTACGCTTAATCAGGTCCAGAGGCAGTCCACTTGCAGCCAGAATGCTAAAAAATATTGTGGCACCTTAAAGGCTAACAAAATAATTATGGCAAGAGCTTTCAGCAGCTAAAATCCACTTCATTAAATGCGGGAAATGCTTTCCCAAGCTGCCTGTAACTCAGCATAGAGAAGATAGATAAATGTGGATAAAGATACGTTTTCTCCCATTTGCACAATACTAGCACTCTATTAGAACTAAATGCAGAGAGATACAGGATGGATAAAAGGAATTACTTCTTTACACAATGCATTGTTAAAAGGTGGAATTTGCCATCATCAAATGTAGTGATGGCCTCTAATTTAGACCCCTTTAAAAGCGGGCAAGAACAAATTAATGAAAAGGACTGTCAAAATTCTGAATCATAGAAAAGGCAGAATTGCTCCTATTTTGATTCCGTATTCTCTCATCAGAATGTATTTGTTCCAGATTAGGGAATCGTGAATAGCAGAATCAAAGAATGGGGCTGAAGCTCAGGGCTGATAGAAACATGTTAATGGAATACCTATTTATTTTGAACGAGTTTTAGTCTCCAGGGCCGGATGAATTGCATCCTAGGCCACTAAAGAAACTTGTTGATGTGCTGTCCAAATGTCTGTCCATTATCTTTAACAACTCCCGGAGAAGGGATGCAATGCCAAATGACTAGAAGATGGCAAATTTTTGAAAAGAAGGAAAGGAGGTTAAAGTGCCTATAAATCAAGCTGATAGCAATGCCTGGAAAGGTGGTTGAACAGATCTTTAAAAACAATATATAATAATTACCAGAAGCTAACATCGGTTTGTCAAATATAAAACCTTAGTAGGACTAATCTTATCCTGTTTTTAAATTAACTTCCTTAATAGAGTATTTTTAACCTCAAACTGTCCACTGTGGATCTCACACCATTTCTAATAGGTCTTTAAAGTGGGCATGCCTACCGTCCCTGTCTTACTGTCTATTTACTTGTATATACTTCTTGTTTATGTTATATTATTACCTGTTATCTTGTTCATGTTGACAAATAAATAAAAATAAATAAAAAGTATGGATATAGGTAGACATAATGTTTCTTGGTTTTCAGCAAAACATTTGATAAAGTATCCTTGATTCTGATTATTGTATTAGTTATGTGGATTGTGTAGGAAGACAATTAAATGGGTACACCTAGATGGCTTGAAAATTATACCTAGAATGTTCACAAGTGCCCCTTCCTAAGCTGAAATGAAGTGTTAAGGGCTTGGATGAGGTAGTGGAGGGAATGATACCAGACCAGGTGGTATCTGATATTTACTTCTTAATGTTGTTTAAAAATATAATATCAGAATAATATTGATAGGTTAGAGAAATGGGCTGAAAATACATAACAGAATGAAATTTAATTGTCAGCCCCAGATCCATCTTGAATCAGATTTGGGCTGCCACAAGGGAGGGTGGGTAACCGTGGGAATGAAATTAAAGTGAGAAGGGAAGATAGCCGCAACAACATTCTTTCACCAGAGCTCAAGGTCCAGTCGCTGACTGGACTTGGCGGGAGTTCAGAATGGAGGTGGATTGGAATTGGAGAGTATGACTTGTGGGTCATCAGAATGGAGGTTGGATGTGAGTTTAATATAGCAGGGGAAAACACGGGAATTCAGATTCGGGTTTTCCCAGATGTGCCAATATGATTTCTCCAATAAATTCTTACTTGGAAGAACTTTGTTTCTGAGTGCTGATTTGAGATGGAGAGTTGGGTTGGAACGCTGACATTAATAAAGAAACATGCAAACTCTTTCACTTAAGAGAACAAAAATCAAATGTACAGCTATAGTGATGAGGTGACATTTACAGAGAAGATTCTGAAGTAGCAGTTATTCATAACTGAGTATCAATTAGCATAGTTCTATACTTGCAAAGCAGACCAATGCAATTTTAGACTGCATCATAATAGTTTTCCAGAACTTGGAAAGCTATGGTTTCATGGATTCTGAATTGGTCGGATCTAAACTCATGTATTACATCCAATTTTGGGTGCACATTTAAAGAAGGATTCAGAGAAATTGGAACTTCTTAGAAGGGTAACAAGGATGATCAGGGAACCAGAAACTACTTCCTATGAATTGAGAGTGAAGGGAATGATATTGTTTAAACTTGTGTGGTGTGGAGATATGATAGTATGTTTCAAACTCCTGAAAGGCTGTCACAGAGAAGAAGCCCAACTCCTCTACTTTGTTGTTCCTTATTTGTTGTTATTGTGTTTTATTTTATAATATTCAGATTCCATTTGAATATTATAAAATAAAAGCTCCTACCTATAGGAGCAATTCTACATTGTAAGGAATTGCACAGAGAGGTGGAGCTTCCCTAGAAGGAGAGGCTAGACACCCATGTGGTGTCAATCAATTCATTTAGGTTCCTGTTCTAAGCAAAAGTTTGGATTGATGGCTTAATTGCCAATTTCAGTACTATGATTCTCTTTGCCATCTATTCTACAAGGTGAAAGAGGATTGTCATTCTTCAGGTTAGGAATCTGGCTTCTATGTATGCAACAGGTTGTCCACAGAACACTAGAGGAGATGGGCTTGTGGTTGAGCTATTCTTGTGGTAGGATATCAGTGTGTCATGCACAGGCTCACTGAGGGGTTAGATTGCTTAAAGAAAAAGTGAGAAATGCTTCTTCCTAGACAACAAAGGATGAAACATTTTAGACTGGTGTGGGCAAGTATGGCCCCTGTGGACATCAATTGTGGACATAATAACTCCCACAATCCCTGAGCCAGCATGGTCATAAAGGAGCCATAATTACAATCCCTGCAAACCCCTGCTTTAGACCAACCAGGAAATGCCACAAATGCCTTTCAGCTATTGGACATAAATGTACAAAAACAATTTGTGCTTTTTTTCCATATTTTTTTTCCCTGAGGACAAGATATTGCTGGTAATGCCGTTGCCTCAGTCATCCAATGGCAGGGCCAGTCCTGCTGCATGCTAGCTTCTAGGTCACAAAACCTTACGTCATATACTTCCTTAACCTTCATGCCAGGCAATCTCTGAGGCAAAGAAAAGGGGCATTCTGAAAATAAAAACAGGATTCTTTGCCACTGCCAGCACAAAGTTTGAGGAAACAGTGAACAGCCCAGCACAACCTGTCAGCAGAAAATCTCAGCCTTTTGAAAAGAAAAGGGATAAAAATCACATTGCCGGGAACTTGTATAGATTAAGACTGTCTTCTGAAGCTCCCGAGTATCTTACCCAATAGTTGCTGAAACTCTTATCACAGCAAGACATGAAAAATGCTTTTGGTTGCTGTGCTGCATACTAAAATGCCATTGGGTTCAATGAGATTTCAGTGTTCTTATCCTGTGCTGAGCTACAGCCTTTATTGTTTGGACTTTTTCCCTTCGTGTATTTCATGACATTTTCAGGCTATCAGTTTTGAGCATGTGAATATGTTGGACATTTATTCAAGCCTTGCACAGAGGCCAGAAACCTTTCAGGGCTTCACTTCAGTTGCAGAGCAACTGCATTCTCTAAACAGTAAAACTGACCTTGGTTGTTGTGGTTATTCAGCAGGGGTGAGTAATAAAACCAGCCAATCAACCCGCTTTTGGCCTTTGCAACATCCTGTGGCAGTGAGTCCCATTCATGAATGGTGCATTGTAGTATGGAGATGTGATTTTTTTTTCCAGGTTCTTCTGAACACATTGCCAATCAATTCTGCAGGATAGACTTGTATTTATATTTATACTATTATAAGAGAGGGAATAACATCTCTCTGTATTTATTTTCTCCATCCCATTTGGGTACTTTTAAAAAGAAAACTTGGAATAATCCCCTCTTTATTTGACTTGTTTCAAAATTAAAATACCATAATGTGACAAAACCACCCCCATTCACAGAACCTTGACTCTTGTGAAGAGTCTGGGATACTAGACAAGATATTGCCATGTTATCTTGGATTTGTTCCGTATTTTGAAGTGGTTGGGTTTCTCTCTTGCTTCACTTTTACCACAAGGAATTTGGTCCTTCCTCCCCAACTTCTTCAAAGATTAGGTGGGAACCTGGGTTGCACCCAGGAGACTTAAGAGTTTTTGTACAGGAGAGTGATGTCTACAGCTTTAATTTAAGAAGCCACCATGGCCATTTTTGATAAGTATCCCCCAAACCGCAAATTTCTCTTCTGTTAAGAGGATGGTGGGAGTGTAATTATAGAAGAAGTTAGAAATCTGGATCTTTTTCAGTTAGAGCTCAGGCTTGGACATGGAATAAAAACAGCATTGGCTGTGGTGGTCACTACCTTGATGGGGCCAGAGTGCACACACACACCTTCTGCTCCATGAAGCCACAAGGAGAGGTCATCTATCGGACTAGAATGTGATATTATCAGTACCTATGAGGTACTGGATAAACTAAACAAGAAACACAAGTACATAAACTAATTCTACTTAACAGAATTGTGCAAGTCTGAAAGTACCTCCTTCAATTTCTTGGTCCATTGGAGTAGGTCTTTCTTAGGTTTCTTTTTCTGACTATTAGGCCCTTGGGGGCTCCTGCCTGTGTCGTCTGATTGTTTCCCAGGCAGCATCTCTTCCCCGCTTTCCCCAGAATGATTCCCACATTCCAGTACAGTATTGGGACCAGGCTGGTGATGTCATGGCAGACCTTAGTCCACCCAGTCACATGGCCACCTAGCCACACCTACATAGCCACTCCCACTAAGCCAGGCCCCCAGAACGGGTTGTGAAAAATTTGAAACCCACTCCTGGCAGTATTCTTCAACTTACATCCACAATTGACCCCAACATTTATGTTGCTAAGTGGGGCAGTTGTTAAGTGTTTTGCCCCATTTTGCAACTTTTCTTGCCACAGTTGTTAAGTGAATCTCTGCAGTTGTTAAGTTCTTAACAATACTTAAGTTGTTAAGTGAATCTGGCTTCCCCATTGACTTTGCTTGTCAGAAGATCGCAAAAGGGGATCATGTGACCCTAGGACACTGCAACTGTCATGATTACATGCCAGTTGCCAAGCGTCCAAATTTTAATTAGGTGACCACAAGGATGCTACAACAGATGTCAGTGTGAAAAACAGTCACTGTCACCTTTTCAGTGCCGTTGTAACTTTAAACAGTCAGTAAACAAATGGTTGTAAGTTGAGTTCTACCTGTATGAATGGTGGTAAATTGAGCTCTATCTGCATTATTGGTTTACTGGATTCACAATAATTCCCAGTGTTATTACTCAGTCAGGTGAAGGATTCCTGTTGAAGCAAATGTGTGACTTCAGGGTCCTTCTGGACTCATAGTTATTGTTTAACATAGGTGGAAGCCATGCTACACCAATTGCAGCCAGAGGTGGCATTCAGCCAGTTCTGACAGGTTTGGGAGAACCGGTAGCGATAATTTTGATTGGTTTGAAGAACTGGCAAATACCACCTCTGATTGGCCAACCGCACAGCCACACCCACCAAGCCACGCCCACAGAACCAGTACTAAAATAAATTGAATCCCACTACTGATTGCAGCCCTATATAGAGCAGGAGGATTTCATAGCAATGAATTACACCAGCATTATTATTCAAGTAGACTATTCTTCTATAAGGGATTATTGCCTTTGAAGATGTCTCTAAAATTGCAATTGGTATAAAATTATGACAGTCCATTTACAGGCATATGTTACACATCAAGAGCCCTTTACCCTTGCACCATGAGCTGCAATGTTTGTCGATAGGTTTCTGGGTAAAAAAAAATATCCTTTTCGTGTATGAAGCCTTTTTCTGACTTACATATTGGTATTTATTTATTTATTTGTTTTGTTTTATACCCCGCCTCATTTCCCTGGTCAAAGGGAACTCAAGGTGGCTGACAACAAGTGAAAAAATACAACAAATTGAATACAGTTTAAAATATTAATACAGGCAGTAAACAACATTCAAGAGGGAGAGGTAGTCAATTCCAGGCCCGCCGACAATCTGCATGTTTCCTTGTCCAACAGGAATTGGTTCATCCAATGTGTTCATCTTGGTTGGGACCCACTTTTGTAAAAAAAAAAAAAAAGGGGGGGGGGTTTGAAGCCAGGAGATACTGCTTTTCTGTCATATTCCTGGTTTTACAGAACAGTCTCACTGTAGAATTTATTTATTATTTGTAAATCATATTTATATGGCTGAAAATTTCACAGAATCTGCCCCTGGGCAGCATATAATAAAACCATAAAATAACAATATTGAAAATAACCATTAAAACATTGATAGTATTATTGTATAAAAAGGCTAGGTGATGTTGATTTTTATTATTGTTTATATCCTGCCTTTATTATTTTTACAAATAATTCAAGGCAGTGAACATATCCAATATACCTTCTTCCTCCTATTTTGCTCATAACAACAACCCTGTGAGGAAGATTGAGCTGTGAGAGAGTGACAGGCCTAAAATCACCTAGGTAGCTTTCATAGCTAAGGCAGGACTAGAATTCATGGTCTCCTGTTTTCTAGCCTGATTCCTTAACCTCAGGAGATCACTGTTCCCTTGCTTTCCCTACAAGCCTGTTGACACAGTCAGGTTTTGGGATTTCTGAAAGGATGAGAAGGAAGGAGCCAATCTCACCTCAAGAGTGGAGGGGATATTCCATGGAGGAGGTGCCACATCTTATTCTGTATATTGTTATCTTTTTTTGCCAATAATTGCTCCATCAATATGCCTGTATTATTACATTGTTAAAATTATATTAATTTTATATTGATTTAATTATTACTCTATGGATTTTTAATCTATGCTGTTATTTGTATTATGAACTCTGATTTTTTCTGTAAATTCCTAGGAGCTTATGGTAGATTTTGTGGCATGTAAATAGAATAAACAAATAAAATTCTTTAAAAATTTTTCACAAGTAATATGGTCCAACTCTCTGGCCATTTTGGTTGCCTTTCTCTGCATATTTTCTCTCAGTCTAGTTCTGTAACATTTCCTTTTGAGAAGCCAAGTAGAAATGCCACAGTATTCCTAACATGGCCACACCATTAATTTCTATAAAGGCATTAAGGCGCCAGTGGTCTCGTCTTCAACCTTTTTCCAAATAATCCTTAATGTCAAGTTTGCTTCTGAACCACCCACTTTAATGCAACTAAAATCACAAGGAGGTACACAATATAGGATAAATCCTGCCCAAAGGCTTACAACCTAATTTGAGGTTGGACACATTAGACGAGAAAGGGAAAGAAGACCAAAAAAGAAAAAAGAAAGAAAGAAAGAAAGAAAGAAAGGTAAAGAACGGTCAGTGAGGGTAAAGAGATTTCTCATAAAGTAGTTCCTGGATGTGAAATTAAACAAAGGGAGAAAGATCTTAGATGGAAGTGCTTTTTAATGGTAGGAGGCTGCAAGAGAAAGTTGCAGGAAAAGAATAATTAGGCTTAAGTGGAGGACTGGTGTCTGCCAAGAGCAAAGGGCCTCTGCATGAGGACATAAACAAAACTCCTATTACAGAGTAGAAGGAAGGGAGAGCTTCGTGGAACCAAGGAAGACTTTTGTAGACCTTTGTTAGAAAACCTGCGTTGGGTCAGACCAAAAGCCGATTTAACCCAGCCGATTCTGTCCATCCTCATGGTTGATCAGATGTCTTGGGAAGCCCCTAAGGCAGAATATGGAGTATAATAGCACATTTCTGTTTCAGCAACTGGTATTCCAAACCTATAACTTCTTAGACTGGAGGTGATATATAGCCACCATGACTAGTGGCCACTGGTAACCTTATTTTCCATGAATTGGTTTTCACACCCCCTTTAAAGTTTTCTACCTTAGAGATATCGCTGCTTGTTAGAACAGCAAATTCAAAGATCAATTAGGCAATATATGTCAAGTAATACTTCTGGTTATCTGTTCTGAATTTCCTTTTGGGAATATCCCAAACTTATAAGGAAAAGAAGACAAACTCTGCATCTCTGAGCGCTATTTCTGAGTGCTATTGCTATCCATGTTGTAAGCTGCCCAGAGTCCTTTGGGAGTTGGGCGGCATAAAAATGTAATAAATAAATAAATCTCTTTTTTCCACAGCATACATTCATTTCTCTCTTATTCTCCCATACTCTCCCATGTTTCTAAGCTTTAAAAAATGCTAGAGATCATAGATGTTGCTCTTATTTGCACTTTTTCAAACCCTACAGTAGTTATGGATATAATGCTGTATGGAAAGAGAGACAGAGAGCAAGAAAAACAGAAACTTTAGCCCTGCCGTGGAGTGCACTCAAGGCATATGGTATGCCCTAAAATGGGCAGATGGATGGGGGGAAAAGTTACAGCCCTTTCCTTTCCCTAAATAAGCACCACTGATACAGGATGTGTCATGGTTATATCCACACTGCTCCCCCCCCACAAAAATACATTTAATCTAGGATACATAAGGAGGAGGAGGAGGGGGGGGGGAGATGGAATAAAATATGTTACTATTTGGTTAAATGTTTAAGGAGAGAGTTTGACAAATAAAATATAGAAACATTTTCAATATAAAAATGCTTTCTTTTATTAGTTTCAGACTATGCCTGCTAATTCCATCAGGTCCCTTCCTGTGCTTGAATTAAGTGAAAGGGTAAGCAACTATTTTCTGTTCAGCATATAATTATGCATTCTTCAATCATAGTCCTTCTTTCAGTCTATTTTCTAAGTTGCCATGCTAACATTTTACCTTTGTCTTCTGTGGAGAGCAAATCATTTCATTGTCCACAGAGTAGATCTTTATGTTTTCTCCCACAGATTTTATAAACAGGATGACCCAAGATGACAGCTTGTTGACTATGAATGTCCATTCATTTCTGTAAAGTTATTCCTATTTCAAACTAGTTTCCTTCCTAATAATTTACAATCCTATTTTCAATGGCTGAGGCAATTTGTGCTGATATTTTCAGGACATATCCACAGTAATAAGCCTCTATCCTTCTTGGGCACCCAAAATTTCTACATCCTGTGCCATTCAATTATATGCCATTTCTTTTTTCAGAATGCCTGTGTTGAGGGAGAGGATGTATCTAAGAGCATTAGATAATAGCCGATGAACGAAGGGAAGCCACTTTAAACATTAAAACACTTCAGCAGAATGGTCACTATTTGTTCAGTCCATTTTTATAAACATTCCACAAGATATTGTTATCAAAAAATTCCATTCCGTTGTTTTCTGTGTGGTCTTTTATTCTCTTTTCCTGAGCTGATTTTTTTTTAAAAAAACTTAAAATGCAATGGATGTGTCAGCGTGTCCAATGGGGATTTGCTAAGTACTAGTGAGACATGTCTCTACTTCTGGCTCTTTAATTAGTCAATTTCTGGTTATCTCCAAGCCAGAAAAGGCTTTTTTCTATTTGTAGTCTGAGCTTGCTCCTTAAAATGAAATTAAGTGTTTTGTTGGCTATATAAAAGGCAGCTGAAGGGAGCCTGTTTCCCTTCCCCCTCTGCCACAACAAATTTGGGGCTAACAAACAGTTGCAAAAGGCTAAAGGAAAGTGGGAAGTCAGATTCTGAGTCCCAAGAATTCTAGGCTAGCACTATTTTCCGAACAAGATCATCAGCAAAAGATAGCCAGTCCAGCCCCCAGCTGGGCATAAATGTTTGTTTAAATCCAACATTTCCTTCTGGCACTGTCAAATTTGATCTCTCTCCTCCATCATTCGTTTCCTCCTGTCTCTTCTGTGACTTGCCTCTTTATTTTGAAAGCTTCGCAAGCCAAAACAGGAGAAAAAAGGGTGTTTCGGGAGGAAAGAACTACTAATTGTGGGACAGTCAGAAGCATCTTAAGGAACGTGTTGATGTGGTGAAGGCTGGGATTGTAGGATCAGCTACATAACACACAGGCAGGTGCAAATAAAAAGGTTTGTTATAGAAATAGAGAATGTCGGATGTCTCTGCTGAGACTACATAAGCAAAGTGAGGTAAGGGAGGAGCATGCAAGCTCCTTTTATAGGTAGACCACATCTCCCCCTACAGGTGCCACAGGTGCAGCACTGACAGGTGCTGCCACCCAGAGGCATATTGGGGGCAGTGTAGGCAGACAATTTTGGTGACACAAAGGCCAGACTATTCAGTAGCCATAAAAAGGAGATTGATTATTGGGGAGAACAGTAATCTGGGAATTGGAAGGGGTGGCTGGAATCCCAAGTGGTGAGGCAGCATTTTACACTGTGAAATTTTGCTGCAGCTTCCAGTTTTGAGTTATGTAATCCCAAAGCCAGCCAGCTGTTCTTGGGTCATCTTGGGTCCCAGGTCAGTTCAGTTCTTTTATTTGAGAGGTATTTAAATCATTTTAAATGACTTGGTGAAATTCTTTTTTGAAGCTATATAAGATTGTTGGTTATAATTAAACTGTTTTTTTTAAATCAACCATGAATCAGCTGCCTGTCAGCTTCAGGGGATGACCACACATTTTAGGATTATGAGAGGGGGAGAGAAAAAAATCCTGAAAATCAGAGAATTGGAAAAGTGGAGTTGGGGCATCCAGTTCATCTCCTGCTCAGTGCAAAATCCAAACTGAAATACTTTTGACCAATGTCTACCCAGTTTCTGCTTGGAGACCATGACCTGAATGATTGAGAATCTCTATAGACATACACTCCTACACTTTCTGTCATGTAGGGTATGAGGCTGGGTTCTTAGGAAGACACTACATAACTAAGGATCTTGGTAAAATCAGGATAGTCTTTATTGCAGGATAAAGGTAAGAGGTTTGTCTCAGGTCAGATTACATAGTCAGGTATGCACAAAGAACAGGCAAGGACGGAGGAAGGAGGGGCATGCAAGCCCCTTATATAGAGGGTGCGCACTATCTCCCCCTACAGGTGCCCAGATGCAGCGGTAGACAGCTGCTGCCATCTAGAGGCACACCTGGGGGCACTGCCAGGAACATAATTTTATGTGACAGTTTTCTTGGCAAGATTTTTGCCAGTGGTTTTCTTTTGCCTCCTTCCTAGGGCTGAGAGAGGATGATTGTTTCAAGGTCACCCAATTAGCTTCATGCCTTTCTAGCCCCATACTCTTAACTACTTTCCTACTGGCTTTGCAAGTTTAAAGGCACTAATCAGGGACCAGCACTGACTGACTACTTCTGAGTAAGTAGCTTGCCTTGCATATCTGATAACTTCTGTACTGTACATGTTCCTTCCTGCATCATTGGAAAACCATACATGATGAACTTAATTATTCCTTATTGACTGCACTTTAAGCAAAAGGCTCATATCACATTCAGTTAATTTAACAAGGAAATGTTAATCTTGAAAGAGCCTTGGTGGCGCAGTGGTTAAATGCAGCACTGCAGTCTCTGCTGACTTGTTCAGCAGGTTGTCAGATC
>JANHGC010000001.1:42203-60750 GCA_027560395.1 Boaedon fuliginosus | reverse complement strand
CAGAGTCAGCTTATTGCCCCCAACAATCTGGGTCCTCATTTCACCGACCTTAGAAAGGATGGAAGGCTGAGTCAACATTAAGCCTGGGATTCGATCTGATAACCTGCTGAACAAATCAGCAGAGACTGCAGTGCTGCATTTAACCACTGCGCCACTGAGGCTTTAAATTATTAAATTTAAATTAATTATTGACCAATTAGAAAGGTAACTATTAACTTATGTTTGAAATGCAGAAAAAATACGATCCAAATGCTTTTCCAGAGGGAGTATACTTTTGGGTAGATTATCCCTATCCACACATTGTGGATTTTCATGGTGCAAAATAGATGTAGAATTACCTAGTGTCCAATTTTCCATCTCTGTTTGGGTGCTGTTATTGTACATTAAAGAGCTACAGCTGAATTAGCTAATCTTAATTGGTTAAAGCATAGTGTTGTTATTATGGCACTAGAAACTTCTGAGGTTTTTTTAATGTAGCTATAGTCTGTAAATTCTTGACCATTCATGTCTTATTTCCTCTGTTTCCTGTCTTTTGTCCCATTTTTCTAATTAGCTATTTAGTTTGCTAATGTTTAATACATTTTTATTGATATATTTCTGCTAACTGAACTGAGTAGCATTTGTGTTTAATCTGAATATACGATTGACTCAGTGTGTACTGAGAGCAAACTAAACTAAACTGAAAGTTACCCACAATAACTTTCTACATATCTTGAGAATGAAGCAGAATGTTGATTTCCTGACAAGTGAAATACTTCTTCTAGGAGTGGTTCATGTCATGGTAGTGTAAGTCAATTGGTTCTTGATTGTTTCCTCATCTAGGTAGACTTCTCATTGGTCTATGTTGAAAAAGTTCCAAGGAAACCATTTCCTAAATGGCTTAACCTTAAACCAAACTGCTGATTCGTTCTTTGTATATGCATCCCTCTAACTAATATATTTTGGAGAAATCCAAGAGAAGTGTTAGGTGTTCTTTCTAGTGAGGCTGCTGCTGATTTTTCAGATTGTCCTAGATTTTAATCAAATCTTTTGTAGTTATAATATACATTATCCACAGCTACAGGAGATATTGTAGATGACAGTGGATTTCTGTAGTCATTAGGTGATTGAATTATGTTGAATATTATTCTTTGTTTCCAATAAAATGTTCCATAAAACATACTTGTTATGATTTAGTTGAAAACTTAACTGTGTTTTCTTTTTTGGAAAAAAAAATGAGCTTGATATCCAGGCAACCACAGTATTAGGGCTTAACATTTATTAGATTAATCTGATTTTGAAAAATATAATTTATCATTTCTTGATTACAAGTTTTGTTAAATGAAGTGGTTAGTCTTGAAAAGCAGCTCAAATATTTATTTAAAACAATTAATCATAGAAATACTTAAAAATATGAAGTTGATATTTCAATGAAGATAACCTCCATAAAATCAGATATGTATATCACTGTAATTTTGAACTTATATAAGAGGATATAAATAATACCATTAAATAATGATGTGAGAAGCCCAAAGTATAAAGAATATTTTGAAAAAGAATGAAGTTTTAGAATTAGAAAAATATTATTAAAATTATATCAATTATTGTCAGTAATTCTATTATATTATCAACATATCATTATGACATATCTTCCAAATTTAATAAAACATTTTCTCTATCAATCAACTGGACTCAAATATAAATTTGGCTTTAATACAAATTATCCCAGTGTATCTTTTATTGTTTAAAAGTTGCATTACATTTCATTGAAGAACCTAAGTCCAAGTTTTTCTACTTTGGGTTATTTCTAGATTTTAGAATTGAATCAATATCATAATAGTGTCAGCTTCGAGGCTGCCACAATTAGAGCCTGGGAAATTCTAAGAAAATATGTCTAGATCGCTTCCATGGCTGACAAATAGTTTGGCATAGTAATATTTTTAAAAACTGCTAGCATTTGGTAGAAATGTTTGTTTTCCTTTTGTCAAGCCCCAAATTGCAATTTGTTTTTACAATAATTTAATATCCAGTGGCTTTCATAACATTGTTAAATACCAAATAGCTATTCATTTTAAATGTGAAGTGTGAGTTATACGGCTTTTCTGTAAAACTTATCTACCTCTTTTAATTTTTAGTTCTTCCTGATTCCCTCCAGCACTCCTATTATTAAAATAAATTATATTGGGGAAATGCTTAATATGCTAAAAGGCATAGTGACAAAGTGAAATGAAAGGGTTGACAAAGAATGCTATAGTAGATTCAATAGATCATGAAAAGAGTTCAACAAAACATATTTATGGATTATTTTTTACAGAAGTTAAACTAGGAACAAAATGACAGATGTCAGTCATCAGGCCTACTTTAGAAAGAGATATGCATTTAATGATCTTTCAAATGCCAAATTTTATATAATATCATTACTGCATTTCATTATACAAAATTTTATGGTCTATATATAAACTTGTTGCTCCTAAAATGGAAGAACTAATATTCAAATCAAATATTTTGTAGTATAAGCTTGGGGGTATAAAATCAGCCTCTTTGTGTTGAGGTTGCAGCTCTCCTGAAAGAGCAAATAAAAAACTAGGATAGCAGATGCAATGTTTTATGAAGACTTATCAGAGTTCTCCTGGGAGAAAGTATGATACCTTCTCAACTTTTATTTGTTTCCATTATTTTATTATTTTTTAGATTTTAATCGTGACCTTCAGGAGCTCAAGGAATTTACATACTTTGCTGCCCTGTGAATTTGATTGAAGTGTGCTTGTGTGTGTGTGTGTGTGTGAGAGAGAGAGAGACAGAGACAGAGACAGAGAGAGGAGAGAGAGAGAGAGAGAGTGGGGGAATGACCCAAAGATTTCCACACTTTTCCTGACCTTCAGATCTCCTGTTCTGCTCTGTAGAGTTCTATATCGTGTTTATATTCATTGTGCTTTTTTTAGAAAAAAAGTTATTGCTTAAAAACACGTTAAAACGAATACATAACATACAAAACTAACAACATACAAAACACAAATGAAAATACACATTATTATTTACACCTACACATGCAGTTTCAGTGTTTCAACTTTAAGTATATATCTGCATAATCATATTTCTAATCCTATACCTTATCTAACATATATATCCTAATACATTTTTCCTCTCTCCCTACCTTATCTCCTTAATTTTCCTTTATTTATTTTCCAGCCAATTATACCATTTATTCCAACATTCATAAAATTTTGATTCTTCTTTATTCTGAATTTTCATCATAAGTCGATCTAATTCTGCACATTCCAAGATTTTATTGATTAATTTTCCTTCTGTTGGTATCGCTTTTTGTTTTCAATTCTGTGCGAAGAGCAATCTTGCCGCAGTCGTAATATGTATAATTAAGCACGTTTCTTCTTTCTTTAATCCTCCTGGAAGTACCCCTAATAAATATATTTCTGGTTTTATTCCTATCTTTATCCCTAGTATTTCTTGGATCCATTTTCTCACTCTATTCCAATATTGTTTGGAATTATTATCATATATAATAATTATTATATTCATTGTGCTTGAAGATACATAATTTGCTTTGATTCCTACCTAAAACATCTCTTCCTAATATTTATCTTCAACCTTATCATGACTACTTTGTATTGGCTTTTTTATTTATTTATAAAATTTATAGGCTACCTCAAGATAACTGTGAGTGACTTACAATCATAAAAAATAAAACTTAAAACATGTTAGTACAAAATCCAAAATATAATAAGATAATAAATAGTAGTCCAAAACTACTAACTAAAAATAGTTTAATCCACAATAAAATCTATATAAAATATTCTGAACATATTTGAAATATATTCGTCAAAATGCCAATATGCAAACTTACTCATGAAGTTGTTAATTGGAATCCAGCTGGTGAGAGAAAATGAAAACACTAGAGGGACATCTTAAGATGTTCCCTTACCATAAAGACTTGAACAATCAATTCAGGCACAGATGGAAGCAAATGCATTTGGCAGAGAAACTGATTGCCTCCCTGTGTAAAAATAGTGATGTGGAATGAGTTTAATGCTATACTCTTTTAGTCAGATCAACTATGAGATTATCTAACACCATACATAGAAAAGAAACTAAAAGATTCAAATTCCTCCCTCCCCATCCCCCTTCCCCAACCTCTTTCCCTTTCCTTCTGTTTTATGCTTTAGGGCTGATTTGATACACAATTTTTATCCTAAAATAATAGAAGGCTTTCTTCTCAGTAAACTAATGGAAAAATCTGAGAAAAGAATGTTTGCAATAATTTCAGTCAGGTTTGGACATCCCATAATAAACTCAGAGTTCCTTAATTCAAGTAAAATCTAACGGATGTAATTTACTTTCCTAATAAGTATATTTCTCAGATTCATATTTTATTCTGTCAGAGGAAAGGTCTGCATGATAACATACTTAAACTTTTATTTATTTATTTATTTATTTATTTGATTTATACCCCGCCTCATTTCCCCAGTCAAAGGGAACTCGAGGTGGCATCTTGACATCTTGGACTCAATCTTGTGACCATTTCACATATTTAATATTTATTTATTTATTTATTTGTTTGTTTGTTTGTTTGTTTGTTTGTTTAATTAGAATTACTAGCTGATTACCCGGCCTTGCTCATTTTTTTTTTTAAAGAAGTATATTTGTGCTGCAGCATTTGCAGGGCTTCTGAAGCCCCTGGCACCCCTTCCCACATCATTTGCGGGCCTTCTGAAGACCCTGGTGCACATCTCTGCTCCGGCAAGGCCGTCTCTGGGCTGAGGGCAGGCCAGGCTCTGTGCCAAGAACAGGCCAGCTCTGAGGACTTGACAGGGGCACTGGGCCGCAGCCGTTTGCAGGCCTTCTTAACCCCCCGCACCCCCTCCAACATCGTAGGTAACCTTACTTGGTGGGGTGGGCTGCTCCATGTGTCTTGGGCCCGTTGCCACTGGGGCAAATCTAGAATTTATATGTATAAAACATGGCATCTTAGAGGTTTGAATATGATGCCTCAGTCAGTTTGAAAACTGCACACGCTCAGTAGAGAGAGGCAAAACCGCACATGCTCAGTAGAGAGTTGCTGCTTGTTACTCTGAACACTGAAGAGTGTTCTCTTTGCCCCCCAAAAAAGGGGGCAAAAAGCCCCCCTACCCTTTGGAGACCCTGACAGTGCTGATCTTACTACGCTTTGCTACCTATCTGCCAGGTTTGAGATAAATTGGTGGAGAAATGCAAGTTTGTATAGAGCACATACAAACAAATACTTCTCTTTTATAGATATAGATTTGGTCAAGTGGTACCTGCTACATTCACCGATGCTAAACTGAGCTAGTTGTTTTTAGGATTGAATGTATTATGTGAACAATCATCCGTTTGCTTGGTTGATGATCCTTGGAACACTCCCACCTATTGGATTTGCAGCATTTACCCAATTTGCCTCTGGTCAACCCCACTTTGTGTTCCATTTTGGGAAGGAGATGGGAAGAGAATATTGAAGCTGGGGAGAGGAGGGAGGGGGAAATATCCTCCCGGTTCTTTCATTGCTCTGTGTAGAGTTTTGTAGTAATTTCAGCATCTTGCTTGCAGCTGCTCTGCTCTCCAAAACAAAACAAAATAAATATCTGCACACCAGTGCCAGGGGTTCCCTGCTCATCCCTGGCAGCCAGTTGTTGTTTTGTTTTGTTTTCCCCATTTTACTCAGAGATGGCTCAACTTTGCAGTCGGTGCGCTATAATGAGGTTATGGGTAATAGGGGTGATGGCCTATAGCAATTTTTCTTCCATCTTGTGTTTTTGGGATACATAAGGGTTGCAGTTCCAAAATTTCAAAGCACAGAGCCAGAAATTCTGAGAATTACAATATTCTGAACCTTTCTAAAGGATCCCAGATAGGTTGAGGGTCATACACTGAAGTCCTGACCATCATCCAATCCCAGAGCATTCTCCCATTATGTACAACTCTCCCCACGCCCACCCCTTCCTGTTATCACACAGCACCAATTTCTTCATATTCCAAGGCGACCTTGGCTGCTGTGACTTTTCCATTTCTTTGGTGAACGTGGGTTTTTTAAAATTCTATTAATAGTTTTTTACCCCTTTAAATTATTGATCTGTGTTTACAGCCAGAGCAGGCACCAGGCAAATGGTGCTTTGCCTGAGAGAATAAATCTAGTCTGACACAGCAAATACTTGGGGTTAAAGTGACAGGAGCTGAGTTGGAGCTCAAGAGTAGGAGACCCTGCATGAGACAGGAGGGGAGTTAAAGACGAGGGTCCGAATGGGCAGGTTGTGCATTAGAAGTCAGCAACCCCCTTTTCAATTTTCTTTTCCTAAAATCCTCTCACTTTTGTCTCTTTTGAAAGCAATGTGACCTTTTCGTACTATTTCAGCAAGTGTCGGGTTATTTGCATGTCAAGGATATAGCATCATGATCACTGTTCCCAATCGGTTCAGTTATTTTTAGGTGTTTCTGGGCATCATGTCACATATTCTGTTGCTAATTTCTTAACCAGCTGTTCCAAAGCACTGTCATTTAAGGAATCTACACAGGTAGTCTCTTTCTCCTGTCCGTGCATTTTCCCAGTCTAAGTGAGAATGATTATGTTGCCCTTTATATTGCTTCTTTGGAGAACTTCCTTGAATGTCCAATCACATTTGGTCAATAAAGCTCTCCTCTCCTCTCCTCTCCTCTCCTCTCCTCTCCTCTCCTCTCCTCTCCTCTCCTCTCCTCTCCTTTGCTTTTCAGATGTCTCTGTAATTTTATCCTCCATCTATAGGACAACTTTAGCCTGTTAATCAAGACACAGTACCACATCTCTAGTACTAAATAACTTTAGTGATTGATATGATATCAACTTTAAGATGGGTATTAGAGCCCTGTGGTGCTTTGAATTTTAAAGGAAAAAGCTGCTTTGTGGTGGGCACTCACACAACATGTTTTGGCAACTCTTTAAAGCAGCTGTGTCTTTTCCTGTAATCCCCCAAATGCTTCTCTGCAGAATTGCAAGAAAAGATGCTCTTTGTTTGATAAATTTGTGACAGGTGCTGCTTATATTCCAAGGCACTTTTCCCCTCCTGAATTCAAAGTAATGCAGAGCCCTAATGCACATCCACAGTGATTCTGTGCAAGAGTTTGCTTCATTAGAGATTTCTGCTTTATAAAACTTCATGCTCTCTTTGACGTACAGCAAATCCACCTCCAATGCACCCTTCATTTTTTCCCTTAGAGCTTATTTCCAGAGATAACCATATTCCATTAGTTATTTGCTTTCCTCTGTGCTTTTGTAAGGCTTGCTCATATCTATATTTTCTTCAAGCATTTCAACTGTCTCATTTTGGTTTAGAAGCCTCTAGCATTTGCATATGAGTATATATTCAAAGCTTACTTTAGAATTTCATAGGGGTCTGCCCATATTCCTTTTCCAGATTTAAATAAAATTTTCTCAACCTTGGTGATTTCCAGATTATGGACTTGAATTCCCAGAATTCCCCAGTCCTGGAATTCACTTGGAATTTTTTTTAGCACTCCATTGCTGCCTGATACCTTCCTGGTTGAATTGCAACCTGTGCTTTTTAATGTAGACTTGACTTCTCTCAAAAGATATTCTGATGCCTCACAAATCCTTCTCCAAGCATCATGTATTGAAATTTTCAACCTTTTCTGTTAGTCCTCTATGTGGAACCAGTAATGTTTCCAAAGAAAACAACCTTGGAGATTCTGAATTTCAACAGCCTACACAACAATATTTGATTTCCATGATTATCCATTTACTTTTCTCCATATCATTGGTAGCGATGTGCATCATGAGTGCTGGCTTCTCACCAGCATTACCTACTAAGTTTTCTAGATGGTACATTTGAAATCTTCAAACTAGATGGTTAGGCCATTTATCACACTTTATGGGTGCTAGATATCCTGGTTTGAAGAATAAATCTCCTTCCATCTTCTTGCCACCAATTGCTCACTCCTCTATACTTGATCCTGGAGTGCAACTGCCTTCAACAGCCTTCTTTTCCCTTAGTACTCTGAGCAAATGACACAAAATGTTAATGGATTAGACATGCCAGCATTCACAGGTGGCAGATTAGGTTGGGAAATAACCACATTACAGCCCTGAGGGGTTGGTACAAAACTGTGAGTCATCTGTAAACATGTCTTTGGATACCATACCATAAACTCGGTAGTCATGTTTACAGATCTTTTATATCCCTCTTCTTCTTGTGGTTTCCACCAGCGTTTGCCCCTATCTCTTCTCCTCTTTGTTTTATCTTCTGCCTTCTCCACATCATCTGGTCTTGTTTCCAGGACAAGCATTCCAACCAGATGACAGCTTTGCCTGGATTTATGGCTGGCGACAGGTGTGTAAATTTGAGGAGGTAACTGCAGGAGGTAGGGAAGGAAAGTAGATGTAATTTAGCTGGGGAATTGTGGAATAGGATCAAGGGCCATTGGCCGAGCTAAGGGAGCAGAACTGAAATAATAAGAAAGGGATTTTAGGACTCCAAATATGAAGAGTCATCCCCACCTCCATTTTAGGCAATCACTTGGCAATTAATGATTCTCCACAGTCCTAGACTCTCCACTTTCCATCTCTGCTGGGATCTATCAACTTTTCACCCACCATCCTCCCACCTTCTCCCCTCCCCATCACAACAGTCCCTGTTTCCTCTGCAGGCCCCAGGGAAGCTACTATCTCTGCAGCTCAGGCAGTGCTTGGACTCAGCAACCAGCTGCCTCCGGGAACATCTGTGTTAGGTTCACATCGGTAAATTATTTAAAGCTTTCTCTGGTGCAGCGTAAAGATAATAAAGCCGGAAATGAAACAATCAACAGCAAGAACTGAAATGGGGATGGGGAAGTCTTCCCTTGTGGCTCCTGGTGCAGGTGGAGGCAGATGGCTGCAGAACTGACAGGGTAACTTCTGCCACTTTTCTTCCTCACGGAGGAAGGGGGAAAAAAATCTAGGAAACTCTTGGTTCAAACAGCCAGGAGCACAGGATAAATCAGATGTAACATTTTTGGAAGCATAGTAAGGGCCATCCGAAAGCATCCTATTTGCTGCCTCTTGGTGTGTACTCCTTTTCCATATCGGGGGGCAAATTCTGGAAAAGGAAGTTCTTTGTGTCTTATGTGTCACATTTTGATGTGGGAAAAACGTGCGGTGCAGGGTGTAGTTAAAAAAAAAACTCAAGATGGCGGCCATGATGGGCGCAATCACAGTCCAGCTTGTGTTTTAGATGCAGCCGGCATCTTTGCTATGTTTTTTTTTTAACATTAATGTTTGCAGAATTTATATTCATTCAGTGGAGGATAAACTTTTATGCCCCTAAATGAATATACATATAAGTGCTCATCTGATAGGTAGCCAAGCTGAAGGTTCCTTAACTACTGTGAAATTATTATGTTCATACTGATTTTGACTTTTCACAGCCAGCATCCTTTTATCTTCATGCTTTCCTACTAAAGAGATTTCCCTGGGTATCTATTATTTCTACCATGGATCATCTCACAATCTGCATTTGATGCTTCTTCCACAGCAGCTTTGGTCTTGCTTAGGGGTGCCCACATGGCATGATCAAAAAAGGCAAGAAGATGGCTGTGATACACATAAATACACAATATGCATAAATACAGATTCGAGCTTTAATCGCACTATCGCATCCATCACCTTGACCTTTTTTTTCTTTTTTCTTTTACAATATCCCGCAGCGTATTTTGCTACTTTCAGTGAGCCCCGGTTGATTGGCAGAAAGTGGAATGTGACTGACAGGGGCATGGCTTGCAGTAGACCCAAGTTATAATTCTTGCGTGAGAGACCTTCGCAACTAGGTCAGTTCATAATCCAGGTCATTATTCTGCAAGATACAACACAGCCCGAGACTAGTTGCTAGATTTGGGCTAGCAAATATCTATCTGCTCAATAGTTGGAAAGACCTTTTAGAATGGAACAGGATGACAGAGTTGGAAGGGACCTTGACAGTGGTGGGATTCAAAATGTTTTACTATCGGTTCTGTGGGCATGGCTTGGTGGGCGTGGCTTGGTGGGCGTGGCAGGGGAAGGATACGGCAAAATTCCCATTCCCTCCCCACCCCACTAATCTGCTTTCCAGCTCTGTTCTCCTGTGCAGGGCAACAAAAGAAGACCCTGCCAATCAGCTGGGAGGCTGGGAGGCAGCGAACTGATCAGTGTTTCTCAAACTTTATTTATTTATTTATTTATTTATTTATTTATTTATTTATTTATTTATTTATTTATTTGGATTTATACCCCTCCTCATTTCCCCGGTCAATAAACATTAGATCTAACAAGTGGCCATCTCTAGTAGGCCTAGCTGAGATAACCTGGGACAAATTCAGGATTGTCGCAGCCATGAAATCCTGAGCTCCTCTGAACACCATCCCAAGATCATAATAGCTGAAATCCTGCAGCACTGTAAGCCTGGGAGAACCCACCAGCAATAAGATCTAGCCCTACAGGAAGGATTGCTGTTGGGCAACAGGGAAACTCTTACAGTTGCCAGGATGCAAACTTGGAAATGTTACTACTACATCTTTAATGTGCTGAGCTATAGGAGACAATGCAATTGTGGCATATAAATTCATGTTCCTTTCTGGATCATATCACCTGCTCTTTTCTATTATCCTCAGTGGGATCATGCTGGGTAAGGCAAGATACTATAGGCAAGAAAAGCACAAAATAGGACTAAAAGCAATTACACCCAATGTTCCACCTTTCTTAAAGGTATTAGAAAGAGCTGTGTTTTATGGCCCAACAATCCTGGGAGCCTGTGTATTTGGGTTACTTTATGTGATGTTAGTATTGGGCAGGTTTCTTAGAAATGATCTAACATAAGAGCATGAGAAAAGCAGTCTACATGATTTGATTAAAGGCCCATCTAGTCCATCACAGTTTCTCAGCTAAGTGCTTCTGAAAGTCTAATCAACAGGACATTAACTGGTCCCATTACCCTTGCTGCTTTTCTTTGAAAATTGATATCAACATAATTAGTCCTAGGCACTGTCTTGCCAAAGTTGATCCCACCTGTCCTGTCTGAATACCTCAAGGAGAATTTTCTCAGAATATTCTGTCAATTGGAAACACATGGGCCTTTTTATAGTGGCCTCTGTGCTCTGGAAGGCTCTTTAAAACCACATAAAATTTCATGTCATCTTGAGTAGTTACTTCCATCTTCTAAGTCAAGCTTAATTTCACTACTCTGTGGACTTTCCATGTGGTTTTGTTTTCAAGAATATGAAAGTGATTTGTTACTGCCTTCTTACACTTCCTGTCTCTGCCATCCAAGTATTAGCCAGAACTGATTTGCTTAGGGTATTTTTTAAGGTTTAATAAACACGTTAACCAACCAAGTGATTGTGGTTAGACTTTCCATTAGTACAGATACCCTTTGACTTACAACAGTTCATTTAGTGACTGTTCAACATTACAATGGCACTGAAAAAACTGGCTTATGACTGTTTTTCACACTTACAACCATTGCAGCATCCCTGTGGTCATGTAATCAAAATCCAGCTGTTTGGCAACTGAGTCATATTTATGATGGTTGCTATGTTATGGGATCACCTTTTGGGACCTTCTGACAAGCACCATCAATGGCCGTGTTACTAACTAAACAACTGCAGTGACTCACATAATAACTGTGGCAAGAAAGGTTGTAAAATGGAGCAAAATTCTTCTGCTTCAGGGAAGGTAAAGAGGAACAGTTTTTGCATTTACTATCTGATTATCTTTCTAGGATAAAATCTGGCAAGTAGGCATTCTTCCCCCTCTCTCTGTTGGATTTAGATCTGTGTTGAATTTCTATGCAGGTTCTGCGGTTTTTGCTATCTTGCGTAGATTATGTTTAATCATGAGTATGATTCAGTTAAATGTAAGTTTAGTTAAAGGAGACTAAACTCTCAGTTTTAGCAATTGAAACAGTTGTCTGACCTCACCTGTACTATGCTGAATGAAGCTTTCTAGCACATAGTCTGAAAGAATGAAATCTCAATGGTATAATAGCCTTCTTCTCTTGTGCACCTCCCTTTCCTCCTTCTTCTCCTCTTTCTTCTCCTTCTCCTGTCCAGATTAACTCCCAAAATGAAGCCACCTTCTTGACTTTGTCCATTGGCCAAAAATAGGTCATTGTCGGTACATTGTAATTAATTTATCACTTGCAAAGAGAAAACTCGTTTCTATCACTCTGATTCATATTGGAAGGAAATATTTCAAGGCTACCTGACACACACCTTATACTGGTGAGGATTGTGTGGAGTTTGGCTTGTCAGAAGAATGATGCCTGTTTATGCTGATAGTTTGGTTGCGAATTCCACATATACCGAATGGTAAATAGTGCCATCACATGGCTGTTCAGGCAAATGACAATATAGGCAGGGCTAAATGATCCTAGAACAATCTTTCCCCAATTTGACACCCTGCAGATATATTGGAGTAGCCTTTCGCCACCATTTCACCAAGCCTGAAACTAGTGAAATAGGAATTGCTGATTCTCCAACCAGAGAAGATATATTTTTAAACAAGGGACTGATGCAGGGGTGGGTTTCTACCGGTTCAGCCCGATTCAGGTGAACCATTTGTTAAGGTCGGGCCAGTTGTAGAGAACTGGTTCAATCAGTTTTTGAGGGGGGAAAATATATTTGGGGGAGGGACTCCCACCTGCCCAGACGCTACAGCTACCTTTATTCGCTCTGTTTGCAGCATAGCTGATCAGCAGCAGCACGCCTCAGCTGTTTTTCCGCCTAGGAGCTTCTGCAAAAGCCCCTACCAAAAACAACCAAACTTCTTGTTATACCAGTTAAAACCCACCCCTGGACTGATGACCCAAATATGTTAGAATTGTCACAAGTAGGCATATAGTTTTTGAGTTAAAATGGCAGAAGGAAGAAGCCCAGGATTTAAAACTCAAGATTAACTTATACAAAAATCATGATTCCATTTTCCGGTGCTCTTAACTGGATAATTTCTTCACATATATGAGTACCTAATTTTCTAGACTAAATATATTACTACTGTATATATTTCTTTCTTTTTTTTACAGTATATCTACCTTAAAATGCAGAGCAGGGAAAAATATTTGCTTGTCATATCTGATGTCAAGGTCTGGTAACCAATCCTCAAACAAAAATATCCATGACATCAATTATGAGAGCAGCCAACTCTGAAACTTGGCTCTTCAATCAGGTGAAATCCCACTTGAATTGCAACATTTCCTCCCTAATTACCATCACTTTTTCAATCATTTTACCCAATTGTGGATGTTTGAATATAGGACCTCTAATTGCTTTTTTAAAATATCCACTGCAAGATTTTTCAAAGTACAAACTCCCTTGAGACAAGCATCCCTGCTGGTAATCCCATGGGTACATGCATGTAACATCCATGTTGCCACATGGGCAATAATATGGACATAATTTACCATTGACTTTTTCCATATATTTTTCTGTACCATCTAGACTGCCATTCTGGAACATCCCAGTGGTTTTCTATCCAATCCTTACCGTGGCTGACCTTATTTAGCTTTCATCACAAGACAAAGTCAATTTGGTGCTGCAAGGTGTTGTGACAAAGACTTTTTTGGAAGTCTAATCTGATTTTTTTTTCTTTAGATAAAGAGACATCCTGCTTTTGCTCAGAGTGGTCTTTTTGATATTCAGAAAGGGATTTTTTAACAATTTCTGGCTAGAAGTTACAAGCTACGTTGTGCAATGATGTTAGTTATGGTCTAATATGGTCAAACAACTTGACCATGTACTTGGGTGTCAAAAACTCAAATTGATCCAGTGCAACTAAGTAAAAAAAGTTACCAGACAATCCCATACTTCACTTTTCTTCACTAGCAGCAACCAGGATACTCTGACTAGAACAGACTTCATGCCAACAAACACACTTACACAAAAATAAATCACAACTAACTTATTAGAATTTGGGGATCAAATTATGGAAGGAAGTGGTTAGTAATGTGAATCAGGCCTCTTCCAACTTGAAATGATTCAACAGGCTGCAGACAGGGGCAATAAGCACAGAGAAATACTGTGTGGGGTGGATGGTGGGGGGGAGGCTTCTGCAGATCTCATCAAAGTCTATTATTTTAAATTGGCTTCACAATGCCTTATCAAATTGGAACCACATTGTCGTCCAGTTACACTCTTGTCTTATCGCTTCAATTTCCTCAAGTCCTCTAAAGCAGACTGGAGAGGACCCTGGGAGTGATAGTGTCAATTACCTCAGCAAATACCCTATTCCATATAACAACAAGGGTATTGATAGAAACCTTAGTAGGATTAATCACAAACCTTCCTAGGCCATCTGGAGTCCTTATAGATCTTATAGCCTTTTCAGACAACCATCATAGTAGGTCCAGTAGTTTTAGAGAGATGAGATGTAGCCATTTAACCAAATGACGGTGCCATTTATAACAGTGGAGAGAGCCTTGAGATCCCACCAGAAATACAAATATGGCATAGCATGGTTTTAATATTAACATAATGTAATGCAACACAGCAGAATATAATGTTGTATCTGCATGTATCTGTATGTTCTCATATGACAGGGATCCCAGTTCTTTCTTTTGCTGTAGCTTTTCCTTACTCTGTCTCAGAGGCCCTCTGGTCATTTCATTTCTTCTCCTCTTCTTTTCCAATAGGTGACAACTGTGAAGTGGATAGTCGGGCAGGCCGCTGTGTTCCTGGAGTGTGTAGGAATGGAGGCACTTGCACCAATTCTGCCGATGGGGGCTTCCAATGTCAATGTCCACCCGGGGGCTTTGAAAAACCGTTCTGTGAAGTATCTGTACGCTCTTTTCCTCCCAAATCTTTTGTCATGTTTCGAGGTTTGCGCCAGAGGTTCCACCTGAGCCTTTCTCTTTCGTAAGTTCTGCTAAGAAGCAGCTTTATTTATTTATTTATTTATATTCATATTTATACCCCGCCTCAGGTATTCTTTGTAAGAATTGCCTTTATCTGCCATTCATGATGTCGAATTTTATCTTGCTGAACTCCATTATATATTTGCCTTGGCTTTCAAGTTATATTTCTCATTCATATTGGGGAGTGGGGGAATTTCCAAGATATTAGTTCTATCAAAGTATCTCCACATGTGTGAGATTTAAAAAAATATATTCTAGGAAAATTATTATATATATATATATATTATTAAAGTTGGCAACTCTAACTTTCCTTGAACAAATACTCAAAAGTAAACCGAGCAGAAATTCAACAAGGGCAGGTTTCCTTAAAATATGATACGGTGCACTATTTTTAAATTTTATTTGTGAATGAATGTGTTTTAAATTTTTATTGTATAGGCTTGTTTTTTTACTTGTGATTGTTCGCCGCCTCGAGTTCCCCTATCGGGCGAAGAGAGGTGGGGTATAAATTTAATAAATGAAAATGAAATGAATGAATGTCCATTTTCTATGTATTCTGTTGAGAGATTAAACTAATTTTTGTGCAGATTTATAACAACTCTGCTTTCTTCAATCACTTTTCTTTCATTCCAGTTCCTTTCACATTTTTCCTTTTCTTCCATAACAACTTTCCATTCTTGGGATTATATATACTATATCAAAAATCCTCACCATCCTTGCATTCTTTCTTCATTCTCTCAAGTTTTCATTTTATATCTTCACATCCTCCATATCACCTTCCAACATGCATTTTTGCCTAGATCATCTTCATTCAGACTATTGCACAATTTCCCCTTAAATCCTCAACTTTCCCAAACACTTCCACTAACACCATTCATTGGAATGTGACATAATTTCATGAACCTATTGATTCCTATTTTCATATATATTTACAACAGGTTCAACTGATAGTTTCCAATACACTACATCTCTTTCATTTGTAATAAATGTTACATTTTCAGTTTCCTGCATGCATTTACCACTCCACTCTACAAGATAAGATGAACCTTATTTAAATCTATTATATCCTATCTCTTTTCTTAATTCTACAGATGTACAGCCTATCTGTTGTTCTTTTATTTGACTCATTAATGGAAGTAGTTTATCATTTCCAAGTTGCAATATTCCGTACACTATGGGCATTACAAGATGGGCCTAACTGTACTGATCTTTGCTACTCAAACTAATGGTGGCTTCTGCATAATGTTTTTTAATGAAATTGAGAAGGCATTCAGTAAATTACCAGTTTTAATTGCATGCACTATTCTTTGTTGATAATAAGGATAGTACCAGTCTGGTTTGGCTAGTATGTCATAAGTCATGAATACAACCCAAGCCCAGTTGTACCCCAAATCTGATTATGCTATCCCAGTGGTTCTCAACCATGAAGTCCATGAACGCTTGGGAGGATGCAGTCAACACAGGGGATCTTCAATGGCTTGAAGATTTAAAGAATTGAAGATTTAAATCTTGAATCAAGTCTTGGGGGTCTGTTGCCATAGTCCATGGCCCCAAAAGGTATTTTAAGCTAGTCTGCGATGAAAAAAAAAATATTGAGAATACTATTCTATACAAACCAGGATCCAAGACCCATAAATTGAAAGCAAGAAAAATAAGAGGACAGATTTGGGATCTACAAAAAGAACAGGAAATATTGAGAGAGGAAGTTGAAGGAAAGGGTTTTTTTTAATGTCAGCTATCCAAAAATTGCCCTGGTTAAGCATTCCACAAACTGAATAACTGCTTCTGGAAATTGCAATCAGTTCTTGCTTAATGGAACAGCCTTTTCTACTCAGAACAAGTAGTTGGAAGGAGGTCTTCTAGTCCAACCCCCTGCACAACCAGGAGTCTCTATACCATTCTGGATAAATAGCTGTCCCAATTTCTTCTTAAAAACTTCCAGTGATGAAACACCCACAATTTCTGAAGGCAAGCCATTCCACTGGTTAAATGTTCTCCATAATTCTAGGTTGTTTCTCTACCTGACTAGTTTCCATCCATTGTTTCTTATCTTGCCTTCTGATGCTCTGGAAAATAGGTTGGCTCTTCCTCCTTGTAACAGCCCCTGAAATACTGGAACACTGCTATCATATTACTCCTAAGTCCTTCTTTTCACGAGCCTAGAAAAACCTAATTTCTGCAGCCATTCTTCATATGTCTCAGCCTCCAGTCCCCTCTGGAAAAGCAATCTGTACTCCGAGAAGCAGTGGCGGGAAATGTCCAAAGAGTTTTTGCTTGTCATTCTCGAGCCTTGGTGGCGCAGTGAATAGAACACAGTGCGTAGTGCTGTACTTAGCTGCAGCTGCCTGCAATTAAGGCAAGTTCAAATCTCACCAGGCAAGGTTGACTCAGCCTTCCATCCTTCCGAGGTAAAGTAAAATTAGAACCCACAAATGTTGGGGGCAATATGCTGATTTTGGAAGAATGTGATATTGCTATCTGTTGTATACTGTAAACTGTAACTTAAAACTGTAAAACTGTAATTGCTATCTGCTATCTGTTGTAAGCAGCCCAGAGTCCTTCAGGAGTTGGGCGGCATAGAAATGTAAACAATAAAATAAAATAAAATAAATAAATTCTCATAGAAAGAATAATGAATTCTGTGTTAGTTTTGATTTCAAAATTGGACCACACATTTTTTGCTAAGAACAATTTATTTACAGGCTTTTCAGTCTTGATCCTATTTCCTATTCCCTTGTCTTTTGGAATTTTGTGCATCCTGTCATTTCCTTTAAAAAAAAATTAGAAGATATACTTATAACTTACCAGTAGTTGTTATTCTAGGATTAGAAATTGTTTTTGAAATGGTACTTAAACCAATAGTAAATATTTAAATAATAGCATTTGAGAGAAAATAGAATGTAATAGTATATATTTGAAATTCACCAATTCTGGATTTTTTTTTTTTAAACTTGTACTATTGTACTAGTTTTCAACTGATTCTCTTCAAATATCTTTACTGTTCACAACACCTTGACTGTGCATGCAGAAAATATGAAGAATGTTCTTTGGATGTAGAGTAATGTTTCTTTTTCTTCCTTTTTGTTTCACTTCAGTGCTTTCATGTCACAGGAACAATGAAGAATTCATTTAATAAAAAATCAAGTTCAAAGTGATGAGAAAAAGTGACCCAGAAGGTGTATTTCTAGCATTCAGTTCCTGGCCTGAGATTAAAAAGATTTGTTCAATAATGTTGTTTCTTCCAGATAAAAAACTGGATCAATTTCCTCAAACCTGGAGAAAAAGCAATTGTGTATTGCCTGCAGTGTTAGGACCAATACATTAAAAAAAAGGTTTGTGAAATATTAACTGAAGGGAGACATTAATATAGTTTTAGGCAAAATTAGTGGGTTTTCCTTGAACTCCTTTAAAGATCCTCAGTCTTAGGAACAGTATCTTAGAAGTGATACAGCTTTTTAGTCCTCAAATTACTTTTCTCTCAGCTGGTCTAAAAAACAGTCTAGCTAAAGTAGCATCTGCTTTTGAAACTGTAGAGGAAAAAACAACACCAAACCCATCCCTCGGTGGCGCAGTGGTTAAATGCAGCACTTCAGCCTATCACTGCTGACTTGTTCAAATCCCACCAGGCTCAAGGTTGACTCAGCCTTCCATCCTTTTTAAGGTCGGTGAAATGAGGACCCAGATTGTTGGGG